>CAJUYG010000501.1:0-67795 GCA_910591675.1 Galerucella calmariensis
AACTTCAAATATCACCAGTATTTGATCTGAAAAGTTTTTCATAACTGTCAAAGAACGTTTTAATAGTTTTTCGCAGAGTTGACTGATAGAATTATTGAAATTAATATGCTTATGAGTATAAATAAAGAATCCCGAAATTATCAAAATAAACATGATCTCTTCCGGCTCAATCAGCAACCAAATTTATTACCAATTCCGTTCAAATGTGCAATCTCTCCGAGTACATTAATTTATTAGCTGAATATTGGGACGATCACGTCCAATTTTCTGTTTATTTCATTTCAAGTCTCACAGAAACAGGGGATGAACCGGCTTTTTCAACCCTTTATTTATTAGTTGGAATCAATGTTGAGGTGAATTAGAAATACCGACGGTCCTACAGCAAATAAAATTTTTTTTTCGACGTTTATAGTCCATCTAATTCACGTAGAATTTAGATTAACACTTCTAACTGTGTTACCGACTAAGCAATTTTACAAAAAAATATAGAACAACTTTTAATATTGTAATGGATTATATTTTTTTGGGACTCTTAATACCACTTCCTTTTACTCAGCTCATAAGGAAAGTAGCTCCTTTGATGGTCCTATTCCATGAAATAATTTTAGAGTCATATCTTCCTCTTCTTCTTTTTTTTTCTGTCTAGACCAGTCTTAATTACTAAACTTCGTAGGCCCGACTCTTCGAAATGTCATAGTTCTGGTTTTTCCTCTCCCCTCGTAAGATTATTCTTTGATAAACACCTCATTGCAGTCTTACTCTGGCTTACGCCTGGTCATAGTTTCTCAGGAATATCTTTGATAATCTGAGCTCTAGATCTTTCCAATGATTCGATCTTCTTGTTTTCTAGACCGTACTTATTCCTTCCAATTTTCCTAGGTCCCCAAAAAGATAGGTTTAAGCCCCTCTTTGAAGCTACTACGGATGAAAAAAGGAAGAAAAATATTAATATCATGTTAAGGAAAGGTAATATTTTCGCTCATCCAAATGTAGGTAATACTTGGAAAAAGCAAGAAAAATGTAGAATGCTTCTATTAATTTATGCACACAAAAAAATAAGTCAGCATGAAATCGATGTAATGAAGCTATCGATTGCTATAACTGTCAAAGCTATGAAATAAGAGTGAGATAGAGGGGGAGGAGTGTTGAAAGTGGTGCGCCACTTATTTTTATTGACAGAACATTTGTCAGGTTAAGTGAGGATATGCTGACAAGGCATTTCTATACAATGGAGTTGATTTATTAAGTCGTTTTGAAAAATTTCACGTTTTTAATGGTTTTGCGGATTTTTGGTTATATGTTTTTACGACTTAGACATCTAAAAACGAGTTTCAAATATATGAACACCTCCCTTAATGTAGATTTTCTCATTCACGAATATAATTTACGTTTCCAGTGATGGATTTACAACATGTACAAAACATTTTGAATCGTAGGGTCTTTTTGATACTTTGACATATACAGGATTACCCCAAAAGCTAGAAGAAACTAAAGTCATATTATTCATTTCCATTTGACACCCTGTATTTGGATTAAAAACATTTTTGAATTGGTTCTTGAAAACAGGAGTCAATGCTATAGTAGTTTACCTCACTAGTGTGGAAGGTGATAATTTTTCGCACGCTAATGCAGATAGCCTAACGACGCGGAGTTCGGCCAGCAATGGCGTGCGGAAAAGTCACTTTAAGCACGTGTTAGGTACACTATTTTTTCTACTAGCATGCGGAAAAAACCCAAAAGTTAACATGAGGAAACATTTATTATTAAATACATATCAACAAATCAATTCTCATTATTTGTGATCCATTTGATGAGGCTTATACCAGGGCTATTAAAAAATTACTGAAAAATACATTTTTTTTATTAAAAATTATAGCAGAATTTTAATAAATTTCCTAATGTTTCTGTCATTTGGTAAACTACAATCATACAAATATATATTTTAAATATTCAAATGTCAATATACTCCCCAAAAACTTAGTAAACTTACTTTTCGCGCTAGTGCATAAAAGTGACTCTTCCCACACTAATAAGAGTGCGGAAAAGTGCTCTTTCCGCACGCTAGTAGAAAAAATAATGATGGTCATACATAAAATTGTTGTTTCATGTTCAAGGATTCTCAAGGCATAACATTTGATGGGGTGAGTCATTAACCTAATCCACTTTGACTCCAACAGATCTATTGTGATTCTCTGAATCTACATTACATTCTCCAGTCTGACTCTTGATATGTAGCCAATCAACCTCCAGACTCCACCTTCTATTTATTTTTCTGCTATAGTTGATTCCTAGTATAAGAAATATAGTATTAGCACATAGCTTCATCTATCATATTCACCAACTTGGCATGTCAGTTAAGCTTTTAGTGTCCAAACAGACGTAGCTACATATAGTTTGTACAGTGCTCTTTGCTTATTAGGTCTGCCATAAATGTGAGCAAATATCCTCCAATGAACTGTTTCACCTGTATTGTACTGATGAGATAGTTCACCTCATGCTACATATTTCTGTGTCATTTTCTTGCCATACACCAGGAAGTAATCCTTTGTGCTTAACAGCGCTCTAACTCCCACCTTGTCCACCACACTACTGATCTATAGGCCATCACTGGTCTAGCAACCCGGCGTCGGTGATTAGCCTCAGTCGCAGAAACAGCCCGACGTTAAATAGCCGATTAAGACCATTTCCGTGGGACCTCCTTATAGTAGCAGTGATAACTCCACCCGATCTTTCCTTGATGGAGGCTCTCCCCAAAATGGAGATTATTGTGCTACCACCCAGTTACCTTCATCCATCGGCATATTGTTGATGGTGTGTCCCGTCTAACTAATATATTTATGTTTATATTGTAATGTATTTCTTATTTATTTAAACAGTTTTTCACGTGGGATAAAATTATACGCTCACTATGGGTAATTACTATTGATTTATTGAAGAAACACTAACACACTATAATAAACTTAATGTCTATTAATTTATCTACACTCGGTATAATAATTGTCCTAATTTATCTTCAACACTATTTATATGCACTATCTGTTCACTCACTGTATACTGAGACTGTTTACCGATTCACTGTATACTGAGCAACTCCCCGACTCACTCAAAAACCCGCGTATATGTAGTCCTTCGCAACTCTAGAACCTTCTTGAATATACCACCTCTGCGTATACTTTATAATTCGAGAACATTCGTGAATAAATCATTGTATTGCCTTGTACGCTTCGAGAACAGTCTGAATATTACCTGCGAAAGAACCTTTCTAGAAAGGTTGCATTCATAGTTTGCGATAGGACCGGCTTCTGAATCAGTGAGTTCGTAACAATATCTATCAACCTTGGACAATAATAACACATATTCTATAAGAAAAAATGGTATCTAGTGCTTCATATATGTACCTGTATTATTGCCGAAGGAATGAAATACTTCAGTAACATTAACGTCCATGATATCTCAAATTCTGAAGCTTCCGATATATACCTACTACCAACAATCTAATGTATTCCGTGGCTTCGTAAATACTATGTTGGTATCCTCCGAATGCATATAAACAAACACAAAGTTCCCTTTATTAACGATTCCGTAATCTGATAAGGGCAAACTCTGTGTTTGGAGGGTACGATCAATTTCTATTGACAAACATAACGTAAAATGGAATCTTACTATCTTTAGATATATCAGTAGACGGAATATGTCATTAGCATACATACGGAAAATGTTTTCATGAAAATTACTTGTGCTTTTGTGGGTTGATACAAAGATATATTATTAAAGTTACCTCAAATATACTAACGTTTCTTTTTATTGATGGGTTTAGAATAGGAAATTATGTGTGCACTGTTGATGATAGATTACGAAAAGTCCATTTTTGATCCATGAATTTTTATGGGTATTGAACGATGAAAAAAAACACAAACTGGTATTCTTAGGTTTATAATTATCCGATCTTAAGAGGTAAGTACTGACCTATTGCTAAGAGAGAACCTCGAAGAAAACTGATAGCGGGTCAGGGAGGCCTGAGATTTAAAATCCGTTACTACAATACGATTATGTACAAGTACTTTGGAACAAAATGTCGCATGATTCTTCGACTTGACTGTTTATTTGACATCTATACTGTTGAAAAAGGTATAACGATCAATATTGAGAAGGGCACTTAAGAGAGTACATGGCACTAATATGATTTGCCACCAAATGATCTCTTATTATCAAAAAATCGGTTGAGGCATTCATTCATTTGTGCATTCTAATATTCGAAATAACGTTTTTTTGGAATTAGTTTTTCAAACTTGCTTCCCAAATTATCCTCATTTAGAGTGTCGGAGGTTCCAATTAACTTCTTTATTGCCAATCATTTGTTATGGAATTGCCAGAAAGGAAACAAAGACTTAAGAAATGTTTATTGCTTAAATGACATATGCTCAGCGTATCGCCTTTTAACATCAGTGGTGTAGAACAAAATACAAAAATTGTGGTATTATTTAGGACACCAATCGAAAGTTTGCATGAAGAATTAATTTGAGGTACAAAATATATCAAAATCAATCGTTCTTTCTGGCTAGTGGGAACCTAAAAAACTTTGGAAAAAACGAAAATTCATGATTTAAATCACTGTTTTATAAACCAGTTTTCTACCATAGCTGGTTTAATGTGGAATACAATAAATCAATGGATAGTCGCACCTTGATAGATCTAATTGCACTGGGCTTACCAGACTTTATAATAGACAGGATCGATAGAAAAAGTCTAATACAGAAGATTTTTTCAATGAATTGAGAAGTCTAGAGCACTTGATAAAGAGTAAAATGGTGAAAGAGAAGAATATTAGTAGCATAAATATAAAGGAGAAAAAACCTTTTGAACTTTACGAAAAGCTTAACAAAAAAAATCGTGTCCACCCTGAATCAGCATGTTGATTCAAAACAAAAAATAATGAAGACAAGAAGAATGATACAATAAGATGTATAAATAATTCGGAATTGGAATGTGAATTGATAAAAGAAAATCCAAAAAACTAGATTTGCCACCATTGATTAAACTAAAAGTAATTGAATAGATGAGGCTTTTACTTGATGTAGATCCAAAGTAAATTATGAAATCAAACAATTTTATTTTGTTAAATCTACATTATATTTAACCTTAAAGTGACGCGTTTCGCTAACACAGTAGCTTTTTCAAACGAATGGAGGTATAATGAGAAACCTTCAATTTATACAGTGCCTTAATACTAAATTATACGGATATTTAACAATAAAATTATAATCTATTCACAGGAAATGAAATGAATTTGTCTAAATATGGGATTAACTAAAGTATTTAACCAGTTTACCTGGAAACTCATTCACAACAATCCTACAGGAAACTTGTTTCTCTAGGTAAAAAGGTTTAATAAGGGAAAATTGTTAATATCAAGTTGGTCGTTAAGAAGATTATCTGAATATTTGTTTTTATTCATCTCTAGGACTTCTAAAAGATTTAATTTGAAGGATTTAGGTTCTATATGCAAAATTTGAATCGAAAGAGTGTTGGTTTGCTAATAAATGATTTGGATAGTTGGAATCTGATTTTTGGTTGTCATAACTACGTTTGTGTTCTGAAATTCTAGTTTTAAAATTCCTAAAAGTTCTACCTATATAAATTTTATCACAGTCGTCATTACCACATTTTAATTTATAAACTCCTGATTTATTTAGTTTTGAAGATTTGTTGTTTTTAATGAATTTGGATAAATTGTTGTCAGTTTTGAAGCAAATATTTAGGTCATGTAATAAATAATAATTCAATAAGACCTATAAAAGATAACTTGATATCAATAAGAAATTTTCCTGTACCAGAAAAACAAAAAAACTTCTGCTTCATAAATAAAGTGGAACCTGTTTTTGCATGCATTGATGACATCGTTGGTCAAAAACCATTAAAAGTTCCCAAAATCTATAAGCTTTTTTCAAGACTTTACATTGTCTATTACCCTTTTAAAAGATTTATTTACGACCTAGGGTTAACAAGAATATTAGTAAAGACTTCGGCGACGTCTTAAAGACGTTGGCTAGCAAGATACGACCATTCGACGAGGGTGAGTGAACCTCCGGAAGTGTAAGTTACAAGTCCGTAACGATTTGTTGGGGCTGTAGACACGAGCCACAAGAAATTGGATTGATGGTTATAGTTTTAGATATTAATAATAATTCTGTCTCTAGTCATTTACTAATCATTGTAAAATACTTTTGTATAAGGGGAAGGTATTTTCGGACGATATTTATAGGTAGGGTTTGGGTTTTTTTTTCTAATTTCCAGCAATTAAATTATTTTAGTTTAGTTTAATTACGGTATCCGCCAAAGGACGCCAAAGGTCGTGTTTTTGACCAAGTTGTGCATTCACCTCAAAGAAGTCTGAACTGCAAGAAAACTCAAAATTAGTGAAATGTCTACACGTCGCATGTTGAAATCAATAATTGGTCGTTATCAGAGTTAATGTTTGGTGCGCGGAATCTCGTCATGAAATTATTGGTCCTTATTTAGTTTATTTCCTTGAAGACGAGAATCAAAATCCACTTAGGTACTGTCAACCAAGAGCGTTATGAGCGTTATAAAGAGAAAATTTTTGTGAGTGGTATAAAATAGATATTTACGTAATTAGTTATGAAAAGAGCGATATTGTTCAACAAGCGTAATATTTGCCAAAACGAGCGCTAGCGAGTTCTGCAAATTACGCGTGTTGAACAATGTCGCTCTCTTCATAACGTGTTTACGTACAACGTTTTATCTAATTCCGCGCTTTCATAATATTCAATAAAATCTTCAATTACAATGATAATATTGAAATGGAATCAAATGGTGTTAGAAGTATAGTTACTATGATGTATTCACCCAGAAAATTGACTTACTTTAAATAACTGTGTCCTGAATAATGTTTTCAATGTTTATAAATCTCAAAATACTATTGAATTAAAATAATGGGTTAATTGTACAGTTTAAATAATGAAATAATTGTCAGTTTTGACAGTACCTACCTAATTAATAAATTATTCTGTGAAACTCATGTGGTATCTCTATGTTGAAACATAAACAGTTACGTAAAGTTTTTACATAACTACTTTTGATAACTGATATATGAAGGTTATGAAAAATGTGACGTTACCTAACGTCAAGGAGTGACGTAAAGTGTCACATTTGATAGCGGAATTAGATAAAAACTTCTGCTGTTCACGAAATCTACAGGTGCTCACACAATGGTTTCAACAAGATAGAGCAGCGAGCCATACAGCAGTGTGCAACCTAGAATTGCTCCGTCAGCATTTTGATAATAGAATAATTTCTAGAGTGACAGAATTCGAATATCGTTCTCATTCTGCTGATCTGAGGACATCTAATGCATGCATGATGGAACCAAAAATATTCCACTTGGAAAACCCGCCTGCGATTATTCCAGAGCTACGAACAATGATCAAAAATGTTTTCCAGCAATTACAGCAACCAATTTTCATAGATACCTTTAGTAACTTACTTAAATCGATATGAAGCGTGTTTGCGTCAAAATGGGGGACATTTTATTACAAGCAAATGTTAGGCTATAGAAGGCATGACCTAAGGTGTTTAACCAGAATTTTAACAGGTCGCTGTCATTTGAATCATCATATGCTAAGACCTGGACTGAAGATCCGACTTGTCGTCTTTGTCTGGAAGATGATGAAACAGCAGAGCCAGATGCTAAGCCACACATATCCACAAACCCTAATAGTATAATACAATCATTACTGTTGACAGATGACAGCTTGTAACACACCGTTTTGCCTTAAGAATAGTTTATTTTGTTGATTTTATTCACATCGTCATATAATTTCTAAGCATGCCGTATTCTTGTAGCTTTAAGCTTGAACATTACCGATTGAAATATTTTGTTGCGAAGCATTTTACTGCATGTACTTCCTTAGGGTCCAGTCACCGGTAACTCCGTCACTTTTCCGTATCGGTTCCTGCTTTACGTTCATTTTGAATCAACAAAGATATACAACCAGGTGTTGTATGTTTTTGATATTTCAAATGCTGCAGTGCATATAGTTTTGGACCCCAGCTTTGCTACGCTGTCTGCCGTTCCATTGCCTACAATACCCTTGTGCCCCAGGACCCACTTAAGTCACCCTATTGTGGTTTATCAGGGTTGAAAGTTTTTGAAGGCAGTCCAAGACCAGTCTAGATCTAATCTGGGGACATGCTGAAGATTGCAATTCTGCCTGACTATCTTAGAGTCGGTATATTTTCGCCTAGAATAAAGTGTCTTCTGTATGTTCCTTGTGGTATATTATTCATTCTTTTTTTAATTTCTTGGGAAATTAAACCACAATATTTTTAAATTCTTTATTTCAACGTTGTCAAGAAAAAATAAGTAGAAATTAATTTTTATCCCTAACTGACACAACAGAAAAAATTTGACAACTAGACAATCAAAAATTATTTTGAAGTTTAAGACTGCAAAATTTTGTTATCAAATTTTTATTAAGGTCCATACATAGTAGATCATATCTGTGGCAAAATGTGAAATGAAATATTTCATTTTATGACATTCCAACGTCTACTAGAAATGGATCCAGTGAAGTGCACGTTCCAGGAACGGTTTTTATTGGGATATCGCGTTTTTTTCGCTTATATTGGAAATGTTGTTAATAAAACGCGTTTCTTGGTAGTTTTTTTTTGTGTGTATGAATATTTAAGTTTTTGAAATATGTATACTCAGTTTTGTGATTTTGTGTATTGAAATGTGTATCGATTAACAACTATTCAAATTATAAATCATAAGAAAACCTGGAAAAAAACTCATGATGCTATTCTGATAACGCAGGTAATTGATTATTGGAAATTTCTCTTTCTAACATTGGTAACCAAATTTGACTACATTCGGCTGAAATACTAGCTACACATTTATCTGCATTTAGTTGTATTAAAGCACTTTCTTTGATTTTCCGTCTTTTATTATTGGGTTCTTTTAATATTATTTTTTATGAATCCCATTGAATTTGATGACCCTCTTCCCAAGCATGTTTGCAAATAGCTGACTTGAAGAATTCCCTATCTTTGATATATTTTTTTGTGTTCGTTTATTCGTACTTTCAATGGTCTAGATGTTTCACCTAAATAAAATTTGTCGCATTCACATGATATTTGATATATGCAGTTTTTTGAAGATTATTCTTCATTCTTTGGTTTCGTTTTTGTTAGTATTGATCTCAATGTATTATTCGATTTAAAACTAGTTCTAATATTGAATAGGTTACCAATTTTTTTAATTCTTTCTGATAAACCCTTAACATACGGTATTGTCAAGTTTCTAAAAATTATGTTAGCTGAATTATTAATATTATTGTTATGGGGTATTAAAAATGAGCCCCTCTCTATATGCTTAATCTCCTTATTTACAAATTCTGCAGGGTAATTATTGTTATTTAAAACATCTTTTGAAAAAGTTTTCTTCTTTGTAAATTGATCATCACTAGAACAAATGATTCTGGCCCTATCGTATAAAGATTTTACTATCCCTTTTTTAACGCTTATAGAATGATTAGAGTCAAAATTCAAATATCTATTAGTGTGTGTTGGTTTGCGGTATACACTCGTTTCATACCCTGTAGATGTTTTATTGATAAGAACATCTAAAAATGGCAAAAAATTGTTATTTTCAATTTCAATTTCAAATTTTATAGATTCCTCTCCTTCATTTATATTTTTTTAAAAATCATTTCTAGTAGACTATCATATCGTTGTAATGTCATAAAATGAAATATTTCATTTCACATTTTGCCACAGATATGATCTACTATGAATGGACCTTAATGAAAATTTTATAACAAAATTTTGCAGTCTTAAACTTCAAAATAATTTTTGATTGTCAGTTGTCAAATTTTTTCTGTTGTGTCAGTTAGGGATAAAAATTAATTTCTACTTATTTTTTCTTGACAACGGTAGATGGAACGCTACCGAAACGTTGAAATAAAGACTTTAAAAATATTGTGGTTTAATTTCCCAAGAAATTAAAAGAAAAAAAAAGAATAGAATAGAATAAAGTGTTTCCACCTTTGTCTTTTCATTTTGTTCATTTTTCGGATTAAATTGTGGATACGTGTTCAGTTAGATATCAATTTTACACCCTATTTCAGAGAAGATCGTTCAATTGGTGGACAGATTTATCAACGTGGACTACCAAAAATTACCAAAATTTGGTGGATGTTTACGTATAGTGTTTTAGATTGAAAAAATTAAACTTAAAATAATCTTATGAATGTATTTATCATTATAATGCATACGATTTTCCACAAACTTATGCAAACTACCATCGTTACTTACATGTTAGGGATGAAGCAAATTACGTAATCAACAGACCATGGTACGGCACAAGGCGAAAATCACTCAAGGAAAACATCTTCCAACGGTCGCGTGCCTTATCTCACCAATGACATATGGAATATCAACTTTTCGACCGTTAAAAAGTGGGGAGTAATAAAACTTCAACTAAAGACGCTATCAAAGAAAATATTGTTAAAGGGTGGTAGTTGTTGTTTAGATGTCTAAGAAAAAACTAGAAATATTTTTGTAAGTAAGTCTGATCATGTGCTAATAATTTTTTAAATAGTATTAATGTGTAACGGAGTGCAAATATCGCGTGCAATAATTTTTAAAATAAATCAAATTTGTTTTTTGTTATGAAATAGGTATAAAAATAGTTTCAATTATACATATTATTTAAATAAAGTGAGATGGTGCAACATATCCAGTGGAATTGGTAAGTGTATTGAGTATATTTAGTAGTTCTAACATTATTTTCAGTTCTATACTTACTTTAATAATGGATTTATTAAAATTTTTGCAACACTCATGCTCATCACCTCTCGTGCGGGTCAAGAACTGTTTCTAGAATGGGTGCTTTCAACGCTACTAATGCCCTAGAGCATGATAAAAGTGAATTGAAAAAATTCAATTTTTGAAAAATTGTTGAATAACTTGAAAATTTGTATATTAAAGCAGCAAGTATAATCAAAATAATGATGTTAAGAAATATAGGGAGGGTCTTTATGACAAAATTAGTATTTTTAAATTTTGCAAACTTCAAATGGCAATCGCGCAAACTTCATATATATATTTTGTAATCGTTGCTCATTTTATGAACATTCACAATTTTGAGATAGGGTTCATTGCAATTTACAGAGTTGTAGTTTAAGAGATTATATATGCAAAATTGTTAATAACATATTCTTCAACGCTTAAATTAAAAATAATAGTAATAAAAAATGATTATTCTACCGCTTTATAATTTATTTTTCAAACACAGTTACTCATTGTAAGTAAAATTCACTGGTCGAGAACGATTTTGCTCCTGAGCGAAAGCGAGGGCTGGCAATAAAGTTCAAGACTAGTGGGTATACTCAGATCTTGTGAAATATATAGGATTTTTTCATCTCCTTGAATAATGACGGATATCAACTTAAAAAATCTAATGAGTTTGACAGGAAAGAGGTGAATGAATCTTCGTTTGAAGCAGCCCCCGATGATATTTATTTAATGAAGAAGGCTGTAATTATAATAGGAATTGCTGGAGCGTGCCGTTCTTGTGAATGAGGATAGGTCTTCAATAACCACATATTTAAAAAAAATTAAACACGATTTTCAGGAGCCAAGAAATGCGAAAGTCAAAGTTCGCTCCTGCAAGCGCCAAACGTGATGGCGAGCCCGCCCCATGCGCACAAACTCACTTTCAGTGTTACCTTCCACTACAAACAGCCTCACGAAACAGCTCTTGCAAGACATATAAATGTATGTACAGAGGCGTATCACTAGTTTTTTTCCAATTCTGTTGGCGTTTGGCATTGTCTGAATCATTTTTGTAATGTTTCTGAAAAAATGTCATCGCCTAAGAAAAAACCAGTTATCAAGAGGCAGGAACATGAAATAATATTTTCCTACTAGCGTGCGGAAAAGTAAATTTGTCAAGTTTTTGGGGGTATACTGACATTTGAATATTCAAAATATATATTTGTATAATTGTAGTTTACCAAATGACTGAAAAATTTATAAATTTATCATAATTCTGCTATAATTTCCAATAAAAAAACTTATTTTTCAATCATTTTTCAATGGCCCCATCAAATGAATGTCAAATAATTATAAATCAAATGAATGTCAAATAATTATAATTAATTTGTTGATATGTATTTAATAGGAAATGTTTCTTTTTGTTAACTTTTGGGTTTTTTCCGAATGCTAGTAGAAAAAATAGTGTACCTAACACGTGCGTAAAGTGCAATAGTGTGAGGAAAAGTATCACTTTCCGCACTAGTTAGGTAAACTACTATTAAAATGTTCAATTATTTTCAAAGTGTCAAATGTGAGTCGGGTACGTTATCAAATGTCAAAAATGAAGCATGGCAATTGCTATAATAGGGGTTTTCGATTATTAACTTTTTGCTGCTAGTAGCAGCTCGTAGTGACTGAATGTCGTTCGTTTATTACCGGGCGTGACTCCTAGTTTTACCTTCCCCTTGCTCCTTGAGCACATACCGAAAAGTATGTGCTTCAAGCCACGGACATTGAATATTTGACGTTTGACCGTTTTGATGTTTATTTAAAGGTTAAGATTGTACCGATTACGATTTAAACCTTACTAAAAATATCTAAATATGCAAAATCATATTATCAAAATCATTATAATTGAAAACTGTTCTACTAACAACACAGGAAATTCATTGGCATTGGCATATGACAAGTGGTTTTGAGGATCCTAAAAATCGTGTTCGTTTTGCTTAAAAGTCGTGACGACTGAGGCGTCACGTACAAGTGATTGAAGCCCAAATAAATGAAAGCAACAAATACTATAAGAAATTTTATGTTCGTGATTGAACCCACTATGATAATAATTGTAGCATATTTTCTGTTTTATATAAACTACGAATTTTAAACTAAATAAAGTTTATTATTTTGGTAGGAAATTCCAAAACACCACTTCAATTGAACCGACCAAAATGTCCCATCGAGATTTTCTTTTTTGGTTGAAAAAAAAATGATGATATTTGACATGTAAACGAGAGTTGTAGAGAAATATTCGAAACTTATTTACTTTTCATCTGTCCTATTCACCAGCACGGAATCAATTTATTATAATTATTATAGCTGTATCTGAATGCACCCAATGTCAATAACTGCTTAACTGTTTGAAAATTGTTGTTTTTCAATTACGCATTTGTTAATATGCTGTTTATCAACGTTTTCCATATCGATACACTCCAAATTTTTGGTTCGGACAGAAATAGTTCGACGGCTACAAAAAGGATTGTATGTTATTCGGGGGAATTTGTTTATCAAGTTTTTTGATAAAATGAAATTTCCAAAAATGAAAAAATTTAAAAGAGACTTCTGTAGTGTAAGCTTAATTTTGTGCTTTAGAAAAGAAGTCTTGGAAATGTTCGGAAAAGATCAAAGATATTACTTTTCAAAGAGCAGATCGTTCACTTAGAAGCAACAACTAATTCCCTGGCTATAGGCCACGAAGGACATTGAATTGCACTTTTAAGTTGTACTATAGTACATTCCTTAGCCTTCTTGGTGTGTGTCATCGTTTGTGACGTATATCCGGGTTTTCGCTATGTTGTTAATTTTATTTGCTACTTTGACATATATTTAATGTTGAATTTGATCAATAAAATAATCAGGATCGTATTCAGCCTAATTCGAAAAGGCTATAAAATAAATATAATTACCAGCTTCTTCTTCTTACTAAAAATACTTGAGAGCTTTTAAAATTCTGACGATTTTCCGTGCATCTGGGCATATTTTTGTATTATTTAAATAAATATAACAATAAAATTCATATTCTCTTTTCATAAATAATAATTGACCGTAAACAACAAAGTACAGATCTGACGAGAACTGTCAGTGGGGCATTAGAAAAAGACGTAAGACACATTGCCGATACAAAAAGTACATCTGCATCCTATTTTAAATGACCCAATTTCTCTCGATTGATAGGTCGCGCTTGCGCGTAAACTAAACATTCGCTAATCAAATTGCTCAAGTCAAAGATTGGGGTTAACGTTTGTAATACATGTAAACGGTTCATATATTGATAACACTCTTCACTAAAACTTCCCATTCAAAATATACCAGGCTTTTCCTTGAATATATGTGACAACAAATATTTAACTGGACTTACAACATCATTGAGAAAGTATGAACACAAAACAGACTAGCTTCTAGAGTCGTAACATGTTGCGGGAGCTCGCTCGCTCGGCTCGTTCGTCCATTCCACTCGTTACACAAAATGACGTATTTCATAACCGGTTGCATAAAAAGCTATTACGATTCTCCACTTGATAATAAACGTGATAATGTTAGGCAGTAAGTTTTCTAAAATCAGCCAAATAATCTTGTTCCTAGATGCGATCCTATATACAGGGTGGTCCGTAAGAAATGATCCAAAGTGAAATGGAAGGTTCTTCGCCTAAAAATATTACAATCTGACGCAACTTTTTTCAATAAAATATCGATGATGAGAAAGATACAGGGTGGCAAAGTTGAAATGTCGAAAATGTTTTTTCTCAATAAATTGTAAGATTTTGGATATACAAACGTAAAAATTTGAAGATAGGGGCTTTGAGGCCTGGAAAATCATAAAATGTCATTCATTTTGATGTATTTTCTAGAGAGCGCCACAAAAGCTGTGTAAGTGGTATGACTGTGTAAATAACTAAAAAATATTAAGACTGCATCAATTTTGCGACATAAAGGTATACCTATCATAAGTCTCAAAAGTTACTGGTTTTAGAGATATTCGCATGTTTAAACCCCTCTTCAGAAATTCGCATTTTCAAACCCCCCTCATAGTTTTCATTTCATTTAATAGCACAAAAATAATAATGTTAGTAGGTGCAGATGTCAGAAAATTTATTATCAGCTATAATATAGCAAGAACATTAATAATTTGCAATAATTTTGCCATAACTTTCCTCAAGGATGTTGCTTTGAGGTAACAGCTCTCCGCCTTCGTAGTCGGGTTGTTTTGCAGAAAATTTTTTGACAGATCCAATAACCAATAAAAGTTCCTTATTTTTTATCATATGAACAATTTCACCCAATCATGTCAACATTACACTGATAACAGACCATGGGCTGTTTTTACGTTGCTATGGACACATACCTATTGATATATTTCGATTTTGAAGTTTCAAATATTTAATATTTGGAAATGTCACGATTTGGTTGTAATTCTATAATTGGTGAAACATTTTCTATCCGAATAACCCTCGGACATTGATACATTTGAATCGCCTTGAGTGGTCTTGGAGAAAACCGGGTTATACTCAATGCGTCCTGTTGGTTTTCCTTGATTGTCAATTTTCTCCACAAAATATTCTATTGTTGCTGCCGCTCCTTCATTTCCTCTCCAGGCCAATTCATGAGCAGCAATGTGGAAGAACTTTCTTTGCAATCCTTCCGGAGTGTTTTCGTCCCAAATCTTTATCAATTCGTCTGCTGATAGTGCGGATGAACTTGCCTTTCTCTTGGTTGGATCTATTTGTAGCTTCCGACGCTTAGCATTATTTGCAGCTCTTGCGTTGACAAATTCCATGTCAGAGAATGGATTAAATTTGCGATTATACCTTTCGAAAAAATATTCCTGCAACTGCTTAGCTGTAGAATTCCATAGAACTTTGATAACACTCTCCTTGTAGTCTTCGGAGTTATTTTTTCGCATGTTGAATGCATAGTCTTCAAGAATGAGCGCCAGTTCTTCCACAGGTATATCCGCTCTGTCGAAATCATACGCTTTTTATGTGCAAAAGTTTATAAACTGCTTCCATACATTTGCCTTCGATTTCCTAGTATTCGCTGGTGTCAACTGCTTAATATTCTGGCGAATATTTTCTTCACTTCCTTGACCGAAGCGAGACATTTTTCTACGTCGTGCTGTTTTGACAAATTTTAGACAGAAATAATTTCTAGCTTAGAGTTTCACTGAGTTGCCATGGTAACTGAATAATCAAGTTGACAAAACCAGTTTTGCAAGAGCTTGATAAAGGCGAAAACTGATGTTGGAAACACATTTGGTGTGGAATTTTCTTACCGCATACCACACGAGGTCAAGTTGAATCCGTAAGTTTTTTGACCACTAGTGGTATTACTAGTGACAATACGCTCTCGAAATCTATGACAATATTGTTGCAAATTATCAATGTTCTTGCTATATTATAGCAGATAATTAATTTTCTGACATCAGCGCCTACTAACATTACTATTTTTGTGCTAATAAATGAAATGAAAATTATGAGGGGGATTTGAAAATGCGAATATTTCGAAAACCAGTAACTTTTGAGACTTATAATAGACACAATAAATAAGTTAATCGCACAGTTATACCAATTACATAGCTTTTGTGGCGCCCTCTAGAGAATACATCAAATTGGATAACATATTATGATTTCCCAGGCCCTAAGACCCCTATCATCAAATTTTCACGTTTGTATATCTAAAACCATCCAATTTACATAGAAAATACATTTTTGACAATTCAACTTTGCCACCCTGTATCTTTTTTATCATCAATATTTTATCGAAAAAAGTTGCGTCAGTTTGCGATATTTTCAGGCGAAGAATCTTCCATTTCACTTTGGACCATCACTTACGGACCACCCTATATATCTTCCCTACGTACACACGCATGCGACGACTAATATCAAAATGCATTAATGCGATATCAAATTCATCTCCGTATTCCGTGCATTCCCGGAAGTAAAGTCGTCGTTGATTACTAAATGAGACTAACTCTATTGATTTCTATTAATAGCTGGAAAAGCAACAACAGGTGGCCCGTGTACGTTTCCACAAAAAATAAAAAAGTGCAACATTTTTTATTTGAGAGCTTATTTTCGAATCCAGCGACCGCTCCAGTGACACCTATTAATTCGTTTTTCAATTTTGTATGGTTATTTATTTGATTGATATTAAAATTTAACTTTTTTTATAAATTATATAAACAGCATATATTTTTATTGATTCAACACTTGGTCATTGATGACTGATTTTAAATGTTTGACTAGCGTTTTCACTTTTTATTCAAATTCATCAGTTTCGATTTAGCTTTTTTAAATGTTTTATTAGTCGATATTTAATCTGTTAAACTTATTACGCTGTTTCAATTATTAATAGTGATTGATTTTCTTCCGCTTTAAATTTGCGTATTTATTTATTTACTGAGACTTTCGATTTGGAATATCTTTTCCAGTCGTACCTTTGAGAAAAAAATTGAAAGTGGCAAGTGAGTGCAATACACAAATAGCTATTTATGCCATCAGTTCCGAAATGCCTAATTTTGTGTAACGCGTGACGCGTAACTCACAAGTTACACAAAATTAGGCATTTCAAAACGTATTGCATACAAGATGTTTTCTGATATTGAAGAAAGTAATAAAAAAATAAAATTTAATATAATTGATAAAAATTTGGAAAACATAAACTTAGTTTGTTGCTGTTACTTCATGCTAGTTGTCAGTTTGACATTTTGTAAAAAAGTCCAGACGGAAGGTTTCTAGCAAGATTGATATATTTTTAGTTTTATTTTTGAAAAATGAGTGATTCAAGTTCTGAAGAGCTACCAAGCGATATTGAAGAGGCAGCAGGTAATGCTCTATTATCAGTTATTCCCAAAAAGTCAAAGGCAGTTTATGATTTGGCATACGAAAAATTTGTTACGTGGTGTGATAAGAATAAAATTATACATGTTAATAAGAATGTTTTACTTGCATATTTTGAGGGTAAGAAAGATCTAAAAGTTTCCACATTATGGACACTTTACTCAATGTTAAGGTCTGAACTAAATCTGAAAAGGAATATTGATATTGAAAAATATACAAATTTGGTAGCATATATTGAAAAGCAAGCGGACGGGTACAGTGCTAAAAAGTCAAAAGTTTTTATTAAAGAAAATTTTGCCAAATTTTTAGTGGAAGCTGATGACATAGAATACTTAATGGCTAAGGTTGCAATGATAATTGGAATGGCAGGAGCATGCAGAAAAGCAGAATTAACATTTCTTCCAGTTGAAAATGTTATAGACGAAGGAAACCATTTTCGTGTTGATATCCCACCTTCAAAAACAAAAGTTATACGGCAGTTTGCAATTACCACTGGAGACATTGAAAATACGAATCTTGTTGAAATATTAAAAAAATATAATTAAGTTGCGTCCCCAGGCTTTTAAACACAACAGATTTCTTGTAAAATATGCGAATGGAAAATGTACCAGAAATCCTGTGGGAATTAACACATTCAGCAGTCTGCCAAAAGTTATTGCACAATTTCTTGGTCTTTCAAATCCTGTTCTATATACTGGCCACTGCTTCAGAAGAAGCTCTGCCACTTTCCTAGCAGACAGTGGCGCTGATATTTTAAAATTAAAGAGGCATGGAGGTTGGAAATCTACCTCTGTTGCGGAGGGATATGTTCAAAAATTCCATGAATAATAAAAAACTTATAGCGCAAGAAATATTTGGTGAAACATCTAACATCTAACAGCAAGTTCGAGCAATGAAAAAAATATGTCGTCGGGAATTAATTTGAATAATTGCAATAATTGTGTTATCAATATTTATAATAATTAATTAATTCATAATTTATGTTTTCAACTTGTATTATAACAGTTTAATAAATAGAATAATTCTTTTTGTCACTAATTTTGAAATACATTTTTCGTCACCAATTGCATAAAATTTTACTTTATGCAACTAGTTACAAAAAGTAAGACGTTTCATAATGTCAATCAGTTTTAAAAAGTGTCACTTTATATGTCAAAATTAGAAAAATATCATCTTAATAAATGCTAGAGACATTACCACAAATTTCAAATATTTGTAATCGTCACATTATTTTATTTCTGTTTGCTTCAGTACTTTTTCCAACTAGACCAATCAAAATAGTGAGATTTTGATAAAAAGCCTGACCAGGGCATTTGATACAGTCAAGCACATTCTTCTAATTGAAAACTTTATAGAATGGGAGAAGCTTTTGACTAAATTACTAGTTATTCAATCAACAGGCGTCAAATAGTTACCAGCCAAAAAATTGTAATCCATGCAGATTACATAAGCCAGATATCAGCTGAACATCACAAACCTTCCTTAACTTCGATAAATAACAATATTTACAACAAAAAATTAAAATAATGTCGTAGAGAATAAGATTGAACGGGTCAACTCTTTTAGTGAGACAACAATAACAAAAAAAATACAATTTAGTGACAAATTTACCATACGCTGTGTATGAAAATAACAATACTAATGATTATATATTGATTGCTTAACATTTTTTCGTACGAATTTTCATTAGAATCGTAGTTATAATTGCGCCAGTGCGTCTAGAAATCGATCGGCTTAATTGGATATGCTTCGAATGTCCATCTTTGTCTTGGTTAACCAAGTTGTAGTTTAAGAGCCCATTAAGTCGCCATATAGTTGAATTAAATTCGAATGGTCAAGAAAGAAATACGAGATCTGGGCAGATGCCAATTGAATTGCTTTTTGAAATTTACACATCATGTACTTGGAGAACCAGATGGTCTTCATTCATTATCTCTTCTTATTGCCCTGGAAAATAAATGTGGCTTTTAGTTAGTTACAAAATTTCACTGTTCATATTATTTATTACTATTTTATGCTCATAAAAATTCATCACATCACATCACAACGCATAGCCCAAACTGATGATCGTAGAGACCTGAGACCTGTGTTCTTCCGATAAGAAAGGATTTTGCGGAACTCCATCTCTAAGATGGTAAAAACGGTAGTAAAGTTTGTATGGTATAGGTTCCTTTGTTCAATCTACTTAAAATTTTGCATACAGGCTTTTCCACAGAATTAATGGAAGAAGTATTTCGTATTTTGTTGAAACTCATTACCCAACGGGGTTAAAAAGGGATAGAGAGTTATTTTGGATGTGATTTGCATCAATACTTAATACTTTTGATTTAAATTAAATGTTCATGTTAATAATAAGGTTATCTCTTCAACTGTTACATGTGAGGGAAAATTATTGATCTGACACAGAAACAAATATACTTGGAAGGATGAAAAATATATATACCATATGTACCATATGGGAAATTTTTTTAATTTCAATTTTAGGAAAAAAACTTATTCTTCATAAAAAGTTCTGCATGCTCTGAAATCTGAAATACAATTATCAGATTTCAATTGCTCACAGTATTATACGAGGTTTCTCAAAAAATATGAACTTAACTCAAGAATAAAGTACCTTTAAATTTGACAATATCGAAAAATAGTATTGAAAAAACTTGATCAGAACTGAAAACCACGTTCACATATGCAATTGCATCCATTTACATCGGAAAAATTGGTACTATAGGTACGTACGAAGTTTTTTCATGCTTTTACATATTTTTTCTTCTAATATTTTAACCAACATTTTACTCTACGTCTGTCTTGGCCTCCCTCTCCTTTTTCTTATTTGTGTTTTTGCCTCATATACCAGTTTTATCTTCCTCCTGTTATTCATTTTGTGGATGTGACCCCACCAACTCAGTAATTTCATCTCTTATTTTTGTATTCCTTATTTTCTTTATTCTCTTTACTCCTGCCACTATTCTAAGATACTTCATTTCTGCTCTAAAGTAATCTTACACCTCTTTGTCCTCCTGTTTTCCTGTTGAATTAAAGTAGTGGAACGCTTATTTTTCCTCAAATCTTTGCTGGGAAATTTTATAATACTCATATCTTTTTTGGGAAAAACCGTCTGCCAGGTAAAAACGTACCTACAGATCTCGTGAAAATGTCTAAAGTATACAGTAATTTTTTCATGACAAATATTTGCTTTTATCCACCGCCTCCGAAATCAATAGCATAGTGATTAAAGATGTTTAAGTAAGTAGATATGATTATTTTTATTCCAAGATAGATCTAAATTCTTTTAGTCCCAGATTCACTCAATGCACCAATCCGTATAGGAAATCTATGAATCAATGAATCAAATATCTTGACTCAGTAGTAGTCATAAAACAGTATCTGTCATTTAGTCCGCCAATGAAGCCTTTGCTTCGGAAGTCCTCAAGAACAGCTCCGATTTTGACGAATTTTTTTATTTTTATTTTGTTTTTTATATTATTTAAAATGGTCTCAATTTTTTTGTAAAAAAATCTCCATATATTAATCTTATTACATATAAACAGTAGGTTTGTTCCCGTAGCAAGTTCCTAACTGTTATGGACATATTGAGTCTGCGCAGTATAAAGTAAGCGTTCCAGCAGAGCAGAGTTCAGAGCAAATCATAATTGTTTGGTGTTCCCGCAAGACTAGTAACTTGTCCAAAACCAGATCGTTACTCGTTCTCTTGGTTCCAAAATAAAAAGAGAACTTTCAGTTTCGCGCATGCGCTTTCGTATAAAATGACTGTTTATAGTATTTTTCAATAACTGCTTTGTGGTTATGTTACAATTGTTTTATATTAATTTTTGTGTGCAAGACAATTTGGATGACGAAAATGTGCAAAGAGATCTCTCTGCAGGAAGTCAATATCAGAATTACTTATTAAGAATTTAAAATTCATAATTTGTATCAATTACTTTTTATTAAATACAGAATTAACTTCATGAGAAGATTTCAGTTCAATTTTTCCAAGTGTAAATTCAAATTTAAAAATCAATTTAGGTAATTCAAAGTAAAAAACAAATCAACAATCTTAAAAAATTATATGAGTATCAAAATAAAAAATGAATACCTATTCTTGAAAAACAACAGTATAAACATTCAAATTAACCTATATAATGTCCAGCCCAGATAGAGGCCAAGATTATAGGTACTTTTCAGAACTGTTCCAGCACACATTTGTTTGGAACTTACTTGGTACATTATTCTGGTCGCGCATGCGCATCAGATAATGTTAATTACATGTTTGGAACTCGTTTCGGGAACAAACCTAGTGATGGGCAAATGTGTGGAACCAAGTAAATATCTCTGGAATTATTAGAGATATCAAAATGAAATTTGGAAGGTGGATACTACAGTAGATTGCCTATTTGTTTTCATATTTTTTAACAATTTTGAACTTCCGGTTTTACCGGAAGTGATGTCGATTTTAAAATTTGTAGTTTCTGATGAAACATCTTATTACGAATACAAAAATATTGGGTTCGATATTATTTATTTCAATACCTACCGAGATATTAACAGAAAAGTAACTAAGGAAAGGAAAATTTACAAACCGACAAGCCTATTGTCAAGAAGTAAACGGTGCTCAGTTTGAACATCTAATACATTAATTTTAGTTTAGTTAAGTTTCAATGTTTCGAAAATCACTTAGTTTCAGTTAATAATTATGATTATCTCTTCAATAATGGATATTAGATTTCTCCTTTCCTTAGTTACTTTTCTGTTAATATCTCGGTAGGTATTGAAATAAAAAATATCGGACCCGATATTTTTGTATTCGTAATAAAATGTTTCATGAAAAATTAAAATAATATACAGGGTGTTCCATTGCAAATTTTTAAATCGACATTATTTCCGGTAAAACTGGAAGCTCAAAATTGTTAAAAAATATGAAAAAAATAGGCAATCTACTGTAGTATCCACCTCCCAAATTTCATTTTGATATCTTTGATAATTCCAGAGATATTTACTTGGTTTCACACATTTGCCCTTCACTGTATATAGTATTTAACGTTGCATTATTATATATTAGATATTTACGTAATAATTATGGCACTGTTGTTAAAGTTGTATTTGATGGATATAGTAATGATGGAACTAAAGTGTCTGAGAGAAATCGTAGATATATCGGCAATACTTCCATTGATTATTTATTTGAAGAAGACATGTCTTTAAACACAACGAAAAAGGAACTTTTAGGTAATAGCAAAAATAAAAATAGGTTTATTAATCTTCTTTGCAAAACACTAGGCGAAAATAATATTGAGTGGAGTCAAGCCGAAAGTGATGCTGATCGATTAATTGTGCAATCTGCTATAGATTGTTCCTCTCTTCAAGTAGTTGTTGTAGCTGAAGATATTGATGTGTTAGTTTTATTGATGGTTTTAGCACCTGATTATAAAGAAATGTTTTTTTCAAGACCACTAAAAAATAATATCTTGCAACGAGTTTACTCAACAAAAACAATATTAGAGAAATATCCAAATATTAAAAAAACCCATCTGTTTTTTATTCATGCATTCACTGGATGTGATACCACATCCGCTTTCTATAACAAAGTAAAAAATGGTTTTATTAAAGTTTTTGATGATAATCAAAAATTACATGCAGCAGCTGAAAATTTTATGGCTGAAGAGCAAAATGAAGAAGTGATTTTTAATGATGGCATTGATTGTATTCTAGCAATGTATGGTGCTAAAACTGCCAAATGCTTGAATGAACTGCGATATAAACGTTTCATAGCATTAGCTTCAAAAAATAAAAGCGTACTTAATTCCTTACCTCCGACAGAAGATGCAGCAAAACAAAATATTAAAAGAGTCTACTTACAAGTTCAGCAATGGAAAAATAATTCATCGATACCACCTGAAGAATGGGGTTGGCGAAAAGAGAATTATTTTAAACCAATCCAAATGACACAACCAGCAGCACCTGACAACGTTTTAAAATTGATATTTTGCTCTAGCAAAACAGGATGCCGTTAAGCGTGTGGCTGCAGAAAAAGTGGTCTTCATTGCTCACCAGCCTGAATAGTTTGCAGTGGAAATGACTGCAGTAACCACCCACCACTTGAACAAGATGAAGAAGTCTCCGAAACGCGAAATGAGAATGGAAATTAAATGTACTTTTTTTGTATATAAAATAATGAATTGTCTATGGTCAATAAAAAAATTTATATTTTGGTCCACAAACTAATTACATGTCATTACTACACAGAACAAACTTATAGATAATTGTTTATAACATTCATTAATATATTTACAAGTTTTTAATGGATATTGTATAGTAGAAATTTTTTTTGTGCATAAATATCACAGATATTGTTTAAACAAGATAAATAGTTCCGTCCCCACTCCAAGAGGTTTCTGATTTTAAAGAATATAAAAAAACAAAATTTTGAAAAAAAAAACATCAAAATCGGAGCTGTTCTTGAGGACTTCCGAAGATTGCCTGTTTTATGTATTCATTAACTCCACTAATTTGCGCTGCAAAGAAAACGTCAGAAAATGCATCAATCCCGTTTACAGGAAATAGAATCACCAAATCAGATTTGAAGTGCCCCATTGTTGCAATTACTGTATAGTTCCGATATTGTTCAGTCGCTAATAACCTTTTGGTGGATGCGACTAATTTTTCTCAATAAAAAAAATCAGTTATACTAGCATAATGTGTGGTTAAACTCAAGCAGCAAATTGAGAAAAGTTAGGCGGAGTACCTTGCTCACTAAAGAGAACACAGACCACTTTGACACCTTTTCTCCAGACTAAAAGTATTTACTATCTTCAATATACATTCTATGTTCATTTATTCGGATCTTCAATGGTGTTTCACCTAAATATGATATATGATTGTTCTTTATTTTTTGGCTTAGTTTTTGTTAGTATAGATCTTAACGTCTTATTTCTGTATTTTTCCTGATAAACTCTCAACAAACAGTACTGTTACGTTTTTAAAAATCATGTATATTCGAATTTTTATTATTTGGAGTGTATAGTTTTTCACAGTAGACGTTTCTCTTGAGCATCCTGGAACAACCCTATTTTCCTGCTACCGACCGGCATGCACAGTCCACCAGAGCGTGGTCCCTCCGAAATCCTCTTTTACCGTATATGCGTGCAAAAAAGCTGCGTCAAAAGTTCTCTTCGGCGCCAAAGGATGTGTGAGGGCGCCACCGGCCGGCATCCTTGGCGTTCCGACGCGACTTGCTCATGCGTCTCCCCACTCCTTGATAATGCCTGATAGTATTCCACAAGAAGAACATTCATTGCCATGTTCCCCAAGTGTTATGATTCCTACATAATTCCTATAGTATGTGTACTCGCCTTTTTTAATTCTTAAGGATATAACTAGAAGGTAAGTCGCTTCCTAACGATTCCTCGTTGCTTGTTCTTCTTATTTTTGCTTGGAAGTTTTTATTTCAGTTGCTATTATCATAGATGTAAGTGAAAGTTGCCGGCGAAAATTGATAAATATAGTGGACTGCGCATTTAAAAATAAAAAAAAAGTAAAAAAATAGTGTTTCAAGGACTTTTGATGAGCCAGACTTTAATTTGAAGTGAACGTCGACTGGGATTGTAAATAAATACATTTTAAAAAGTGATGTGATGAACCTTAGTGCGAACTTTAATAAATATTTTTAAAAAAAGTTGAAAACTAATAAACGTTTTGTATTAAACGAAGTTTTAAGAACATTTTTTTGCATGGATTTTAGTTTTAACTAACTTGTAGAAAAAATTTTAATTTAATTTGATAATTGCTTGGATTTTACAAAAATTATTAAGTAATGCATAAAAAAATATTCGCATGTACTAAATTTTCAAAATCCTGACTTTTCACGTGAACAGAAATGGAAAATCTTTTTTCTATTGCTTCCACTTTTTTAAGCTCAATTTACCCTAATGAATTCCATAACAATTAACCCCAACAAAACCAAAAAATATTCAGATCTGTTATTTCTTTATTTATCGTCAATTTAAGCAAAAAAAATCCAGTATTTTTCGCAATCGCGACGGCGGAAACTTTTCTATCTCCAACCTTGATTCTTCTCTAGTTAGCATCAAAATGGGGATGAAGTGAACCGTGATCTTGGGCATTATCTATTCGAACTCCATGTTGATTTAACTCTTTGTAATCCTCAGGTCAGGTACAAATACAATGGGAAAAAAATGAAAGTTTTGGTTACAATTGAGAGTTTAATTACAGTCACAATTTTAAATCGATAATTGAAATCTTGATTGGAGGAGTTTTATTTCAGAGTTTCCATTTCGGTAAACGTTTGTCTTCCTATAATTTATCTCATTTATTGTGTATGATGTTAGATACCGCTACAAAGTAGATCATTCTTTAAAAAGATGTTTATACATTAACAAAATTACTGTTTTCACCTATCCACTGTATAAATGAGAACGTATTTGAAGCACCAAATATTGGTCCATTTCTTTTCAAATCAATTCAATAAATCTTCAAAAATTCAAATTTTAATTTCATGTTCGTACAGTTATTTCAAATGACCGTCTATTTTTGAGTTGAAAGTAAAAATTTTAAAGATATAGTAGTAGAAAATATCATCCAAAGTCTGCAGAATATTTCGATAAAAATTGACACGAATAAAAGTTACAATAGATGGTTTTTGAGACCCTCACAGAAAAGTAACTCCTAATTAGTACCTTTTTAAATGCTCCGTCTTCCACGAGATAAAAAAAAAATCTTTCCTTGATGATATAAAAATCCAATTTCAGCTTCTTTCACAAAGGGTCGCAAATCGTTATACGAAACGCCGTTTTAATAAACAACGAAACCGAGAGTCTTTCTTTAAAAATCTTAGCAGCTACTTAAAAATATCACTTAATTACCTAGCCTCCCCTCCGCGGAGGCGTGTCCAAGGGGGGAGAAGGGCTCCAGCGTCGGCGCGCGTCCTTCCCCTGCGACGTCTTGTGTCAGTCGGCCGTCGGCGTCGTTCTACGACGCCTTCTTTATCCCAAGGAGCGCCTTAAACCCATGTCTTAGCTAGACGCCTTCACTTCTTCGGTATCATCCGTAGTGTAAGGACACGGTGTCTAGTCCTGAGCAGGATACACGCTATAACGAATAATTTGGACTTAGAATTTTCTCTTGAAAACGTTCGTTAGTGATAGAACTTGTAATTGTACTGGACCCTTGTAATAATTAGTGGACTTAATTATTAGGACTTGGTGTTAATAGTATTAGTGATTATGTGTTAACAAAAGAAGTGGTTAATATATTTCCTTTTTTTTCAAACATGGATTAAAATTATGGGTCTCAAGGTAATTTTTCTGCATGTCGGTGTCATCCTTTTTGTTACTGAAATAAATGTTTTTTTTTTTGTTTTGTTTTATTTTTTTTTCCTTTTTGATTTTAGTGTTTGGAATTTTCATGAATTTTTGGAATTTGCTCAAATCTTAGTTTGAATTTCGAAGGATATTCAAAAGCAAATTGATAAACAACTTATTATTATTATTTATCTGTCTTTACAAAGTAGTTTTATATTTAAACAGATTAAATATTTGATTTAATATTAATCACATCCCGTACTTTTATTCTCTGAGCTCGGTTATTGTATTTTGACTTCCTGTCAAGTCAGATTTACCAAGTGTTTTTGAAAAAAACATGCTAAAAATAAAAACACACACAGCACAAAGTTATAATTCGTTTCTATCTTTAGTAGTTTTTTTCGAAATTTTCTTTAAGATTATTCATCATTTAAATCTCGCAAAGTAAATATCATCAACCAAAAATCATCTTTTGTAAGCATGCAAATCGCTAAACAAACAACTATTACAAATTAAACGAGTTAAAACGTGACCGTTTGTTTATTTATTAATAAAATTAAAAGTCAATTAACCGAATTTGATTAGCGTATTATGGCTGGTATTGAATTATTTGTAAATTCAAATCGGATTATTCATATACAAATATAAATAATTTTACTCGATTATTCTGTTTTTATAGACGTACACATTTTTAAATCTCTCTCAATTACTACAACACAATTTTTAACATAATCCAACTATTTAAAATACGCTTTTCATTAATTGAAACTATTTTTATAAAATCTTACCAAAATATTTCCTTCATCTTCTTTATTCATTTTCACAATTAGTTTTTTCTTCAGGACATTCGTTCTTTGTGGAGAATACAATTTCCTTTCATAATTTCCTCATGTTATTCTGTTTCTCAAATGTTCAAGGACTCTCGTTTAAGGATTCCGCATTTTTCCTTTATATCTAATATAAAATTATCATCTCTGAGGATTACTCGAGCTATTATTTTCTCTCTTTAATATCCTTAAAAACTATTGAAAATCAAACAAAAAACACTTCATTTAGACTTTGATTAAAATTAAACAAATTTTAGCATACTTTAAGCACGAATAACCGATAAATAATAGCCCCATATTGCACATTTGCCCCATTTTAAACACATTTTCATTTTGTTCACAATGCTACAAAGATATTTTTTGAATAATTAACTCCAGTTAGCTTGTTTTACTTTTGCCAATCAACTATTTAAACTCGCTGTGCCAATAATAAAGTTATATTTCTCATCAGTATTTTTGAAAATCATCAGTATTTGTTCGAATGTGAATGCTTTTTGTTGATCACTTTTTCTATCACTGTTAATGCCGCGAGGGTTGTAGTTATTTCGAAAATTTGGGATACAAAAGAGTTGAAAGCCGAAACTTTTTAGCTATCGCATCTGAAATATACAGTTAATTAGTTTAGATGAATATACTTTGGAAATGAATTTAGAAATTTTGAATTTGGGCTTCTGGTCTTAAGGATTTACTTATAAATCTGTCTTTGTACATGTTATCTACTTCCATTCCAAAAGCTTCGTATCTTCCACATGGGCCACTAGTTTGACTAGTGGATTTTCAGTAGTTGTAATGATCATTTTTGATGATGATGATGATTTCGTCTGAATTTTTCCAAGTTCTTACAGAAGCAGAGTATCAGAGTAGATGTTTAATCCTAGAGTTCACATTTTCTGTACATAAGTTCACTAACTTTTCTCCAGCTTTTGTCAGAAAGGTTTTAAATATCTTGATGGTAAATAGTACAATATACGTCTTAATGCTTAAACAATGTAGTTTAAAAAACATCCTTGATGATTATGGGAAACCATATTATTGGTCAACGCAAAGACTAGACTTAAATTTCAATTCTTGCCTAACAGATTGATAAGAACGTTAAATTATACAGAGTGTGACAAAGATAAAGTGAAGAATTACAGTGAAGACAAAATCATATTGACATTTCTTTAAATAGATAAAAAATACATAATTAAAAGCTGAATATATATTTTAGAAAACAAAATTAACGTACCTACTTATTACAGTGTGTTTCACAAACTAAAGCTTGTAACTAAACGTGAATATTAGTCCCTCAGTTCTTTATAAACGTCAAGCTTAAATCTAAAAAAAAGCCGTTGAAATAATTCCAACAAAGCTCACGATGAAGAAAACTTGAAAGTTCAGTTGACATAAAGATCGGTTTTGCTTGCGTTTAAATTCATTGTAATATCAACCCGTATTATTAGAGAGTCCGGCTGGACAACATTTTGTCTTCCCCTTTAGCCGACGGCACTCTTTAAACATTGCTTTGCGAGAATTCAAGGACTACGGGGATTGCGTATAAAATGTCAACTTCGGGAATTACTTTTTAATTAATAGACCAAGCAATAGAGCATCAAAATAGTGATTGGGCATTTAGGTCTGAAGAGAATCCGGAAAAACGTTATTTTTCAGTAATTCCAAATTTTCGTCGTTTTTCAAGTTATAGCTTTGAAACTTCGTAGAAAATAAGCTCTTTGTATGCACTTTATGTGAGCGAAGAGCAGGTCTCCCAATGACTCTCCTTTGTTCTTTCCAATTTTTTCAATCTGTTCTATCCATTTCCTCCTGGGTCTTCCTCTTTGTCTTTTTCTTGATATTCCCATTTTCATTACATTTCTCGCTATTCTCTCTTGCTTCAATCTTACTAGGTAGCCAAACCAGTTCAATTGTTTCTTGTTAATATTTGTTATTATTGGGTCTTGATTAGTTATGCTTCTGATTTCTTCGTTCCTTACTTTGTCCCATTTCGTTTTTCCTGCTATTCTCCTTAAATATTTCATTTCCATTGCATTTATTTTTGTTTCATGCCTTTTCTGCAGTACCCAGTTCTCACTGGCATAAGTTATAGTTGGTACTGTAATTTTGTTGTATATTTCCATCTTTGTATTTATATATCAATGTATTTATGGCTTAGTAATGTTCGATTTATGGAATAATATAATCTTGTTGATTTATTTGCTCTGTTATTGAGTTCTGCGTCTATTTTTCCATCTTCTGTTAAAATACTTCCTAGGTAGTTATAGGTTGTTACTCTTTCTAATGTTTTGTGATTACATGAAAATATTAATACAAAATATGACAATTCGCCATCTTGATGACATAGAGACGCTATTACTATTCTAGTGCTTTGGTAAAGAAGTTAAATCGAATTTTAAATACTTGAATTCCTCATGATCATACCAGTCATTACTTACGCACTCGAAACAACAATTATAAGCGAAAAACAAAAATATCTAGAAATACTAGAAAGGAAAATATTGGGAACAATACTTGGACCAGACATGGAGATATGGAGAAAAAAGATTAAAAAGAAATATATAAATAGAAAAGAAAACAGGTCGAGAAAATATAGTCCGATATAAAAAGCAAGGAGGATGAAATGGATAAGAAGAACAACAACATGAAAAATATTGAAGGGAATAACAACATGGTTTATCTTAAAGACGCGAGCAAGGGAAATACGAAGCAGATGGTGGGATCAAGTAGAGGAAGATACGAAGATATTGAAAATCAGAGACTGGAAAGCAAAATGCAAAGAAAAGAAAATGGAAAACTATAACAAAAGAGGCCAGGGCAGATAAGAGATATAAGAGGAGGAATCCACCTTGTCAATAGGATTAAACAGCTTCATTGAGCTAACCATTCTTCGGGATTGAACGGCCAGGATAATGATGATGAAATTCCTCCTTTAAAACCTTTATTTCTTCAATTAAAACATTTTTTATGAGGCTTATGCGTATACAGACATCGTGGAGCAGTTTTTCAAAATCAGTCATTTTGCCCATTCCTGAAAACATATTCTTCTTCGTTTATATCGTCTCACAATGTTTTCACTTCAGACAGACACATTAAACGTTTTCGATGTCTATGTATCTCCAAATATGCAGCTCATTGACTACGTAATAGCCGACGTATTGAATTGTTAACATTGGCATAGGTCAGTGTCAAATATGTGTGAATAATAATTAATGTATAATTGGAACTGATATTATACTAGCCAATGATTAACCGACTCATGAACCAACAGATTAAATTTTTAGCGGTCGCGAGAGTGATTCAAATTCAAGTATATTGTTAATTATTGTTATAATAATTATTGGTAATTCGTATTAATGTATAATGAAATGAGCGGCAAAACGAGGTTTTGAAAGGGAAATAGGGAAACATTTGAATCTGAAACAAGTTAAAGTAAGGTGAAGGTAAATAGTTTTTATGTTTTCAAAAATTTTACTTTGCAATATGAGGATATTCTAAGCACTTTAAATGTGAAAATAGTAGTTTGTACAACTGGTGCGCAAAGCGTCACTTTGCCGCAAATTTAGCGAGTGGGAAAAGTGATTTGCGTACAAGTTGTACACAATATTTTTTCTACAACCACATTTATTAATAAAAGAGATATAGTAATTTATATAGTTATTTTATTTAAAGTTTGAACAGAAAGAGCTTACAATATGAAAATAAATAGAAAGATCATTGCAAAATTTGAACAATTGAACCTCAGGTAACAAATGTTTGGTTGCAGTTCGAGCCTTTTCGATAATATCCAGAGAAGTATTTTCAATGTCCGAATTGGACAACTCAAAAGACGAATTATTTTGATTTTGGTTCATAATTCCCAATATAATGCTTAATAGGTTGATGTTTTTATACTTGATAAATTAAAATAAATAATGAAATGATTAGTTTACTTACTTTTGGTTTAAATTTAAAAATTGTATACCAATAAGAAATCCACTATTAGGTTAAATGGTCAAAAAAAGTTGACAGATCATAGGTAGCTTTGTTTGACATTTCGGTGCCATAGCGTGTACTTTTCGCAATACTTTTCCAACGGTTATCAAAAGAATTAAGAAAAGGCCTGCTTTGCGTATAAAAATTTGTGTAGAAAAGCGTGTTTTGCATTGTGGTTGTAGAAAAAATATGTTAGATAGGTACAGTATTATTCAGTAAGAATATATAGAAAGTGAGTATAGTGGAGGTTGCGAACTTGTACTTGGAAAGTCGTAAATTTCACTCCCAATCACAACTCATCCATCACCTTTTAAGGGTGATATCTCGGAAAGGGTTGAGCTGAGAAAATTTTGTTATGGGAAAGACCCATTTTAATTTAAGCTTTCTACCTAAAATGATGCCCTCTTTTTATTGCCAAAGAGTATTAAGTCATAGGCGGTTCATTTTTCGATAAAGCACTGTATAACCTAACCAGCATCAAGGGCACATACAGTGTGGAACAGCCAAATGGAATAAATTCGAATAAATGAGGGCGTGTAATTTGACAGTGGCCAATACCAACTTTCTTATTTTAAACGCAACCCCCTGTATATTATTCATTTTTTGGATTTTTCAGAAAATTCATATACACTGTCCTATACCTATCGCAAATATTAAATGTTTTTTCAAATTCATTACAAATATTAACATTGAAATGAGAAGCATTTTTGAATAAACTTCTCCAGAGAATTATAGTTTGTCTCAAAGAATATCATATTCGCTTTTGACGGCGATCATCTAAATACGACCATTTACGATCTTAAAAGAATTTTACCTGAAATGAGACCCAACAACAGTCTAGTGACAAGGCAAGGGCGTGCCTGGTTATAGTTTATTTAATAATCGCTCATTTAGGAGGAAAAAAAAGTTTTGAGAAATAGTCTTCACATATTAAATAAAAAACAAAGGATGTATAATGAAGATACAAAAAGATAAATAATGTTGAATTTAAAATAATTTCAAAAAGTCCGACACTGGTGATCTCTTCTACAGCAGCGATTGGCCATACGATTTATTGCAGTTGGCAGATTAATTTCATGATTGACGGCAAAAGCGAACACGATATACTTTGAGACAAACTATATTAATATATTTTGATAAAATACAGAATACCGCGAACTCGTATCAAGTACTCGAGTAGTAGCAAAGTACAATAAGGTTTATAGTTTACTTGGCGCTGAATTCACAATAAAAAAGCATTTGTAGATATGTTCTCTGGTAGCAATACCGTGGGTGATATGTTGATGAAGTTAAAAATGTGTCAAAATATAGCAGCATGCCTTAGCGACATTTTGTTCTTCATTTACTTTACTATTTCTGTTATTGAAGAATAGAGTTCAGTCTGAGGTCAGTGTGGCCAACAAAAAGTGTTTTTTTCTGACAAGAATGACAGTTAAGGTCTACCATTCAAAACATAAGATTGTTGATGTTTTTTACCATTGCTAACATCTATATTGCTTTATTGAAATAATGAATACACCCCCGAAGCGTATATCTTGAAATTTAAAATGACTTTTTAGCTGAATACTCAACATATCGGTGGCCAATAATTCTAGGAACTCTTGGCATGTCACAATTTCATTTCTGTTATCTGTCACTAGTTATGTCAGATGTCAGTGGAAAAAGTGATTAGAAGAATAAAGATACAACTAACTAGAAATGCTACAAAAATCTGATCGAAAATGGACATACGCAATTGAACGAATATCAACAAAAATAAATATAACTGATATTTCGCTGTTTGGTAGGGAAGGAGCTCTAGATACATCGGGTATTATTTGGTGAAGTTTATTGCGGGGGTTCATATACCGTCTTAGCTGCCATTCGTTGGCTATGTATTTTTTTGAGTATTTATGGTCCTGGCTAGGAACTATATTTATCAATGTTAGCGATGGGCTGGTAGAAAAGTTTTTGGCAGCTTCGTCAGCTTCCTCGTTTGCTTTAATACCTGTGTGAGATGGCACCCAGGAAAATTCTGTAGTTTTGCCTTTGGATTGGAGTTTAGAAAGTGTTGTTTTGATTTTCTGCATTATTTTTTGTATAAATAGTTTGGAGATTTTCTATAACACTAAGTGAGTCGGTGATTATCAACGTATCCTTTTTCATGGTTAGGGATATCTCTGGTGAGTGGAGAACAGCTGGACTTTCTCCTGTGAAAGAACCACAGATTGCTGGTAGACGCAGTCCGTGCTTTTTTATGTTATAGACAACTGCTGCTCCTACGCCTGTTGATATTTTGGAAGCATCTGTATATATTGTTTGTCATTATCTCCAGAAAGCGGGTTTGGATTAAAGTGGAATTATTGGATTGTTTGGGTAGTGTTCTTAGGGAAGTATTGTAGGTAGGAGTTTTTATTGAGCAAGGTTGGGTCTTTGAATGAAAATGGTATGGTTAACTTGAAAATTTTAAAGTCAAAACCTGATCGTTTGAGTTTCTTAGAGAGAGGAATATGGTTGTAGGTTTTTATTTTTGAAAAAAGATAGTTTGAATGAGCTAGCAAGAGAGAGAGAAGAATGCAGGGTTCAATTTGATGAAACATTTGTTATATATCATTTAAATATTACCAAAAATACATTTAATATATCTTTACAAGACCACAACTTTTTTTCTCCATTCTCGAGAAATTGGTAAATCCCCATTCTTTGTAAAATGCGTTCAAAGAATCGTTGAAACAACGACCCTGCTACGATCTTCCATCAAACAACGATATAGTTAACCACAACACATAAATGTTAAAACGATAATGTATTTCGCTAAATATACATGACTATATCAATCGACAGAGTGCATCAATGACACCCCCACTCTGTGTACATAATTTGGTCACTAGTTTACACATTATGGTTAATTGTGGTATGCCGCACAATTGCTCATTAAATGTTACGGTCATAGTCACGTGATCCGACACGTGGAGTTTGCTGTACGTACACACGAACACACGTGTTTCGTTTGACAGCTCTTCTCTAAACTATTTGCTCAAGAATACATCGAGGAGGGTGATCGTTCGCGTCTCGCTGTAGGCTGTATGTTTGGTTGCATACAATTCAGGACTGGAATATCGATATTTTATATTCTCAACTAGAATTTTTCATGTTAACATTTTTTACAAATCGTAATACGGCAAATTATTAAGTGCTGCCTAACTTTACAAAACCATAGGATGCATCGGAGCTGTGAAAGATGATTTTTTAATGTATCAAGATACTTTTAAGATACTTGAAGCGAGAGGTATCTGGAAATTCAAAATACTTGGAAAATATTTGAGTGAAAATATCTTAGATACATTCAAGTATTCAACTAGTATAATCACTAGCTTTAGTAGGACTAAAGTTAATATCGCGAGAGGTCGGCATGTACATTTGTTGTACATTTGGCAGTTACAATTTAGGTTACCTAATTATTATTATTGCAGCAAAATTTTGGACATTTGTTCATTGTGTCAATATTTTCGGGTAGCTTAAGTGCGAAAAGACAGCAGCGCTTTGAAAACTTTCGCCTGCAGCGCTTTGAAAACTTTCGCCTGCAGCGCTGGAAAAAACTTGAAATTGCTTTGGCTTCTCGTTTTGAGTAGGCAAAAGTTGCTACTATGGTTGAGAAAGTTTTTCATGGGAACTACAAGAGGAAAAAGGTTAATATGTATTTAATACATTCACCGGACAGTCCCTTACCTATCCCCACATCAACTTGTTGAAAAACACACCCCTATCAATTAATTTGTATCTCACCCGCGCTCACCACACGAATGTTATATATAAATATCATCACGTGTGTGCATTACTTGCAATTACCGGTGGACATTTCCGGACCGGAAATGCAGGCGGACGCGCATGCGTACGCTACTTACTAAATACGGTGGCGGTCTTCTCGCTAATTGCTAATGTACATATTGCATTTGCAGCTATATCACGACGAATTACTAAATTCAACACAATTTGATGCAGTAATCCTAATGAGATATGCGGTTTGCTTGTTGGGTTCAGTGGGGGTGGGTTAATTTCCTTTCATCGGCTAGTCGTCTAAATATTAATGAGGAACAGACTATGAGATACACTGCAAAATATCAGATCCAATAGACTTTGATTGGGAAAATTATCAGCTGTTCGGAGTTAGATTATTTTAAGAATAGGTATATTTCTCGTGCTACTTACATGATCGCACTTTTTATAGTTTAAACTCAGCTTCGCGGTTTTAAATATCGTATATGTATGTATGTGTGTTTTTTGGGGTAACATTTACTGGGACCTAAAAGATCTATTGTGAGGAGAGTCTCAGAAACTAGTAGTTCTATTTCCCGGAGGAAATTTAGGATATCTGCAGGCTTCAACTTATGTAAATGTTTATCTTCTATCCAGTAATCTCCCAGGTGCTGTGCTCTAGGATTCTGAAGTGCGCTGCAATTGGAAAGTATGTGGATGGAGGCTTTTCTTCTTCCATGCCCCAAAATCTGCGTTCTTCTTCCTCCACTATTTTGAGCTTTTTCAGGTGCCCATTCCGGCGACAATGTCCCGTTAGGATCCCTGTTAAAACTCTTAGCGCAGTTTTACTTTGACTTATGCATTCATTTGATCTCAATAGGTTGTAGTCACCCAGAAGAGTCTTTGATTGTATAAGCCCTACTAGATCTTTCCAATGGTCAGATCATCTCTTTTTCTCGGATCTACCTATTTCTTCCAATATTACATTGTGGCTGATTCCGCAAAAGGGTTAAGGCCCCCAGAAAGGTATTCCAGTCCCCATCTTTGCTAGTTCATCTGCTATTCCATTTCCTTCTATTCCAGTGTGTCCTTGAATCCACAGTAAGGTGACTATATTGTTCTCGCCTAGTTCATTGAGTTTGTCTAGGCATTCCCACATCATTTTGGAACTGAATACACAAGAGCTCAGTGCCTTAATGGCTGCTTGACTATCCGACATTATGATAATCCTTCTGTATCCTTTATCAATATTGAATTGGGCGCACTTTCCTATGGCGTGGATTTCCACTTGAAAGATACTTGGGGTTTTTCCCAAACTTTCAGAGTGTTTGGTTCCTGGCCCGAATACTCCTATCCCAGCTCCTTCTATTGCTTTTGAGTCGTCTGTGTACCATTGAATGGCATTCTTCCCAAGTCTGGTAATGGTATTTGGATCCCATTACTTCTTGTTGCCTAATTCCGTAAATAATTTCTTTCAAAAGTTATACTTTTTCATCATACCGTCTTGTGGCATGTCTCAGGTTGTCTGATTTCTAAGAAGTGAGGTGGTGTTTCCACCACCATATGTAGTAGGGTGAGGTTGAGAATCACTTCCATGGCTGCCGTTAAGCATGTTCTCATTGCTCCCTTAATGCATATACAGGTTAGTCTTTGAACTTTAAATATCGTTAGAAGTACGTCTGTGTACAGAATGAGCTCAAAACAAAAATTTGGGTGGAAAGGAAGCCAACGAGAGCTTGAAACTGCAAAGCTATGGAAGCGTTAATGCAAAGTTCCACCAGACTAAGCTTGCCCACGGCAAAAGTGACTTAAGTTACTCATTGAAAATGGTACAAAATGTAATACACTTGCCAGTATTATAAACAGACCTGCAAACTCGGTACAAACTAAGTTCAATAGTTGATAATATAGTTATTTTATAGTTATTTTGTGGCATTTTTATCAAATTATTGGTGAGGAAATTGCATATCGCCCTGCATACTTAATAGGCTGCTTTTTAACAAATTCTTATATTTTTTATACTCTTATCATGTTATTTTCGTACAATTTAACTGTTACTCCAGAATAAAAGTATAATATGTATCTTACAGCTAAAAGTAAATACATTTTGTCTTATTAACGTATAGACGTATATGCGAGTCTTCAATAACTATTCTCAAATATATTGTTTAGGACAAAGTCGTTGCTTTTTATTGGGGAAGAGTTTTAAATTTGTTCAGAAGATCACCCACTTTTATTTTTTCACCAAAATAACATTAGTTGGAATGAGTAATTAATATTTATTCAGCATCTGGTACTTAAAATAAAATGTCTCAATATCAAAATCTCTTTTAATCGTTAAAAGTAACTTAATATATGGGAGGAAAACGTATTCTTACACTTGCAACGCCCCTTACATTTTTAACGATCTTTTTAAATCTCTCAGTTACACTTACATTGTAATCCGGTGTTTGATACTGTTCAAAATAATTATTTAGTGTTCTTCTTCCATATATTTTATTATATATTAAATTAATTCGTGAATGTTAATTAGTGGTTGCATGTTTATATCTGACTTGATTATTCAAAGGTAATATTCTTAAGTTTTTTTTTGAGAGTTTTCTCTATATTAACAAAGTATAGATATTATATTATCTAAGTCTGTGATTTTAAAAACACAATTTTCTAAGCAAATTATTAACCAACAATTGAAACAAAGAGTTATATTTGAAATTCTAATAAATTTTATTTTATTTTTCAGACCAAGTAAATGGAATCACATCTATCATCCCCCTTTCAACTAAACAGTAAGTTATATTTATTTATATTGATATAAAAACTTTATTAATTTTGACAATAATGCTTCTTAAAAACTCTTTTTAAATCATAAAAATTCCCAATTGCTCGAGAATACTGGAAGTATTACAACGTTTGACGTAAATTTAAGCCACAAATCTGGCATATTATGTGGCGCCCTCTAAAAAATATTTCGAAACGATATGATATTATAATTCGTCATACCTCAAAGCCCCCATCTTAAAATCTTCACTTCCGTACATCCAAAATATTCCAATTTACTGTAAAACTATTTTGACATGTTTTCTATGCGCAAAGCTCAACATTCCAGAATAGTGGGCAGTTGCTAAGCAATTAGAAAATAACAGTGCGGTAATGTTGTATGTATGTATGTATGTATGTGTGATTTTTGGGGTGACATTCACTGAGACCTAAAAGGTCTATTGTGCCCCCTTACTTCTACTCAGTTTCTGAGGAGAGTCTCAGAAACTAGTAGTTCCTTTAGTCCTATTTCCCGGAGGAATTTTAGGATGTCTGCAGGCTTCAACTTAGGCAAATGTTCCTCTTCTATCCAGTAATCTCCCAGGTGCTGTGCTCTAGGATTCTGGAGTACTGTGCAGTTGGAAAGTATGTGGATGGAGGTTTCTTCTTCCATTCCACAAAATCTGCATTCTTCTTCCTCCACTATTTTGAGCTTTTTCAGGTGCCCATTCAGGCGACAATGTCCCGTTAGGATCCCTGTCAAAACTCTTAGTAATGTTACAAATGGATTATTACAATAAAATGAAACAAAGTATGGTTTTAATTTTTATATTGATAAAGTTGTTATGGAATAAATAAAAGAAACATCTAATTTATAACGATATCCTTGACTTGAACACAAATTAATTGTTGTTAATATTTACATTTATTGTACAGATTGTACAATTTGTAAATTGTACTGGAGGGCTTGAACATTATTTCACTTTTGTCATGGTTACTTCTATATTCTAATATGAACATAGAGAAACATATCTAAACTTTCTTGATTACATCTTGCATGGAATATTTTTTAATAAATTTTTTAAATGTAAATCAACGATCGAAGAAAAAATAATATGTATAATTCGTGGAAAAAGCATATTCCCAAACTCCTGTGTTACCATAAAATATTATGCTTTTCCCACTAATCAGGTATACAATATACTATATTCATATTTCAACTTTAACATCATACATCTTCCTTATTATCAATATAGTTTATTAAAGTGTCAATTGGTGATATTTCAAGGCCGATTACGTATCACCCTATATATTCCCTTGAATATTACACACTACTTTAAAAATATCTTTTCTTAACCGCAAAACCGTTTTAATTTTAATCATGCTGCCGCAATTTCCAACATTAATTTTATCATCTCAAGAAACTTTGGATCTCGTATCGACCGCAAATCGATTAAATAATGCATATATAAGTTGAATTTTATCTCCAAGTTACCACAAATAAATAATTTATTTTTTTCATATAACGATATCAGCTATTGAATATTATCAAGAAGAAATCCCGTTTATGTGACAGTGGGCTTAAAAGTGATAAAAAAAGACAACTGAAAGGAAACGGAAAACGTTATCGTTATGTCGTGCTGGTATAATTAGTTTCTTACATTGCAAAATTCCAGATTGATATATCACTATCGTCCTCATCATTATTCCAGTGGTTCCCCATCCAGCAGGAGCAGATATTTGGCATTTGATTAATCCTCACAGTTGATACGTTCGGTACAAACACAATTTTTCGGTTAAAATCGTGAAGACTATTAGAAAATAAGAATTCCCCGGATCTGTAATGACCTGGACCTATAGAATCATTCATTCCCTTGAAACTCCAGCTAGGAGTTTACTGCTTAGGTAGGTACGTAACGCTCCTTCAGAAAGTCCAGCTTATACTTCTCCGGGCTGCAGTTTTTAGTGTACCAAATTATAGTTCAGAGCCAGTATATACCATTTCAATCCCTTTCATTTCCCACAATACCTCTCTACCCCGGAACCTACTTAGGTATATAGTCAGTAGTTATCCAATGTTGAGGCCACTCTGGATATGATTTGGAGGCATGCAGAGCTGCCTTACTGTGGAAACTGCTGAATATTGAAAAGCGATACATTTTCTTCGAACTGGAAACCAATCTAAATGTCTGCTTTGCAGTGTTGGGTATAGAAAGATCTTTATTTGATATATAAGTGGCCCCAATGTGACACAGAAATATCTAGGAGGGTTGAACAGAGGACATTGGCCAACATTTACGACAGAGATAGGAAAACAATAGATCTGAATGATCCGATTAGCCGCCTCATTAAATCTGGTCTAACCTAAGAGGTGCCTGTAGTTGATTCAATAATAAAGGAGCTTGAAAAGTGTAAGCAGACGAAATTCTTCCTTAAGTTGATATTTTTTAGCGACGATTTGGTACATCTCGACGTCCAGGTTTCTGTTTTATAATTTGTTTGAATTGTTAGTATGTTAGTGATTGAGTTAGAATTTTCGGAACTGCTGATAGACATTGAAATACTTTGATTTCCCTATCATTGTTTAGGAGTATATCATCAAAAATATAAATATATTTCAATTGGAATATCTTAAAATGAGAAAGAAGAGAATTGTTTTTATTATAAACATTAGCAGAAACATAATAACAAGTTTTTTAAAATCACAATGAATACTTTCTTGAAAGTCGATGTACTTCTTCAGTCTAAAATTCTCCGGGTTTTCGGTTCGCTATATTATCGCCGGCCTTTCATTCTTAAAAGTATTTCGATTCACCTGTTTCGATTGGAGCTTTTTCTTCCGTGACAGTGGGCGGGGCGAGATCAAGACTCTAGATTACAAGCCAATATTCCTGAGTACATATTGATGTAACTTCTTTACTGGTTTTTATAAATAAACGTAAATGTATCCTTCAAAATAAAAGAAAACTCTGAATTATTAACTAGATTTTATTGATACTAGGATAAATAGATTGAAAACAGGAATTAAGTACTTGGAAATAATTATTTGTTTCTGCTTAGAGACGCCGTCTTCAATCTATTGTAGCTTCTCCAACAACATAAAGAGCACCTTTTGTTGATCAATGACTGCATTAGATTTTACTTATAATACACTGGAAAAAGGTTGTTGAGAGTTAGCAGTATACAATGCATCCAAAAGTTTTATTATGAAGCACTATAATAGTGGGGTCTTTGCTTATTTTTGATGACTTGGGGGGTTCTGGATCGTCATTTCGTCAGCAGTTGCTATTCACTTTTTTACACATATTGTTTATGCTTGAAAACGAAATGCATTTTCGGGGATTTCCACCGAGCAAGGGGAATTTCCGCGCACTTTTCAATTGTCTAGATTTTTTCCGTGAATTGATTAGACGTGTTGTAAGCAAAGCAAGTATACCAAAAATTGGAAAGAAGTTGGTTTTGCTTGTAATATCACTCAAAATTATAATATATGCATTTTACTCTTTGTTGAATAAATAAAGTGTCAATAAATGAATGAATATATAGAGAACACATTAAAAGAAAAATGCGTATACAATGTTCACGTAAGCATGGGAGTGATAGGGGGGTGAGAGCTTTGATTACTTTTGCTAACAACAAGGAGGTTAGGGGGGTGAATAATTGTAGTGAATCGAGAATCTTGCAAACAGATCAGTGAAACCTTTGCTTAAATCCAGGGAAAATGTACATTACATGACATATTTGACAGTTGTTCTATCAGGGTCTGTTTTATCAAAAATCTTCGTTATTAGACAAGCTGTATCATAACCAGCTTACACTATTTATATATTGGAAACTTCCTACAGGTTTCTAAGAAACATTGGTCATAGGTTATGGACAAATTTATAGAAAATGTTGTGTCAGACCTAACACTTCCGGTTATAAGTTAGCAGCAGTTATTTTGAATAAAACATCTTTTATATTATTAAGTTTTCGGGTTTAATACGTTTGATTTTGATGTCATTTCATAAAATGTACCTTTTTATTGAAAATTCTAGACGAACAGCCCCATACTATGAAAAAATTGCTTTTTGGATTAGTTTGTAATAAATCGAGGTAATTGGTGACATGTCAAAAACTGTCTTACTGTGTACAGGGTTATTAAAAGTGTTAAAAGATTTAAGAAAAAAAATTTATATCCAGTTTGATGTATCTAATAATTGAATAATATCCAATCAGAACTCTCTTTAGGTAACAATAGAGCTCAAGTAGTGAAGAAGAGCAGAAAGCGGCAAATTTTGATTGGATCACTATTCAATGAAGAGACTGTCAAATACAATTAATGTCCGCAACCTGAATCACCCATATATATATCTCAATTCGTCGATGACCCAATCACTAATCAGTATAATTAATTCATCAAATAATTTTAGACCACTACAAATTTATGGTAAACTACGAATATAGGTTCATATGTTTTAGTGGGTTGCCAAAACGTTAGGGTATCATAAATAAAGCATAAAGTCAAACTCGCAAGCAATGTATTCAAACTAAAATCTAATGCGAGTATGCTTTAAAATGATAGTACAATCGTTTTAAATGTATAACTGTAGCCATTTTAATAAGGAGGCCCAAAAGATATGATAAAATTCGTTCACTTTTATTATTTTGATTGGAAGCCACTAAATTTGTTGGTGAGATAGGTTCTTGCTGGTTATTGTGAATTAAAAAAGTCAATAGAAGTATTTAAACGGCTAGAGACAATTATATAAGCAGATGGAACATTAAAAGAAGTCAGAGTTGAAAAATTGAAAACAAACAGCACAGGGAACATAAAAATGGTTAATATATTCAAAAAAATGACTGAAGAGGTGAATATATGGGATCCGTCACTCTCTACTATCACTAAATTTGTCCTTGAACATAGCTGTCGTTGATTCTCTTGGTAAAAACATCATCAAACCATTTCAGTAATGATTTTCACCAAACAATGTTAAAAAGAACTTGTCAAATACTTGAATTTTTTATATAACTTTGTAAAATCCCCTGTTTGGATAAACGATACGATAGTATAAAGCTCTGTCTTGAAAATAACCTACAATTTTCGAAACATTGTAGGGTTGCAAAGATTTAAAAATAGGTTTCACGCCCTGTGGAATTCCTCTTTGTATAATTTGCAGGAAGAAAAGATGGAATACTTGATTTACAATAAAAACACTTTTCTTTCTAATGAAATGCTTAATTTAAGTTAGATTTATTGGGTTATAGAGTTTAACCAACTTTCCCCCGTATTATAAAGCAAAACGCATATTGAGGGGCTCTAGCTATTATGTTAAACTATGACGGTGTACTGTTTAACACCTAAAGTGAGCAACACTATTAATTAAGATAACAATAAATGTTTCGGTGTTACTGCAGCCCTGTGTGCGATATAAATTTTGCAAATTCCCATTTTTATGGCAATACCTGACATATTCACTGCAAGGATTATCGTGAATTTGAACATAGCACTGTGTAAAATGAACATAAAATGGAAATACGCTTTGTTAATTTATTCATTTTTATTTGCTGTTGTATATCTTGGTGCGAAAACAAAATTGTTCTTTACCGGTGTTACAAAATTGGAACAACCTGTTTTCTTCTGTCATCCAACAAATAAAATGTGTAGTTTGACTATTCAGTATGCAGGAGGTGTGTGAATTGGGAAAAACAAGGACGAACTTGAAATTTGAGAAAAAGAAATTGTTAATTAATCACTTCTACAGTAATTTCTCTTCAGATAAACTTATATAATAAATTACTTCCTTTAAATACTTGACATAATTCTTGACACAGTTGACAAGACAAATTGCAAGTTATTAAGAAGTTTAAAGTTCATAGGGCGCACTAATGTTTGCCAGTATTCACAACGTCATAGTTTGCTTGATATTAATATTGCCATTGTACTTACTATAGGTTTAAGGAAACTCGAGATCATTCACAAGATGCTTCTCATAAGGAAAGACACAAAGCTCAACTTTCAAGTATCTGAGTGGTATATAGACATTCGGTTATTAGTTACTGGCTGTTCAGTTGTTCACGACGAGCTTAGACTATCTAAATATTTAAGATTACTCATACGATTTCTATAAAAATTGGCATAGATGGAGAACAAGTTTTGACGAGTTAATGGATAATATTTTGACATAGATGTTACGTCGGGTTGTACCAAAAGTGATCGACTAATTTTTTATTTTAAATGCAACATCATGTATATTATTAACTCTTCGTATTCTACATTAAATTGAAATGATTTATTTATATCAAGCTTTTCCTTTTCAAGTATTTTGCAATATTTAGATTGATATTAAGATCAGGCATGTGTCCCTCTAAGGGCCTCCTCTGCAAACTTTCGTATTCTATTGTCTATTCCTTGCATACACTCGTTCTTATTACTGGGTTCCTTTTGAAGATTTTCAAGTCCTGTATATAGGTAATGGGAAAGCTGTGCTTTTTTCTCCTCATCATGGAAAGCCTGTATATGATTGTATATGCCAATTCTCTACCACAAAAAAGTTATAGACTAATTGGAGCACCTCGTGGTCCTTCTTGGACTAGTGAGTCTTTCCATTCCCCCGGTAGCCAGGCTAAGAACAGTATATCTTTCCAGCCCATCTCTTGTAGAGTTCCCAAGAGGTCCCAAATTATTTGTGAATCTACCTACACAGTCCTGCATAACTTCAGCTTCTGCCTGGAATTTCATCTCGTGTTGGCATCAGCACAGTGAGACTCTTGTATTTTTTTTTTTGGAAAGATGGGAAAATGCTTCATGCACACCTCCGTTCTTCGAGACCGTGTGGGACTCATGTGCCAATGTTACCCACTAAAAACCCACCTTCAAGCCCGTTTGTACATCCCAGCCTGGAATTGCCTTTACGGCATAGCTTCAGGAGAGGGTACGCATTTTACCCGACTACGACGCCTCTCTCTTCCTCTCATCTGTTAGTTTCCTTGTCAGTACTTCCGTTATGAAACTATGTCCTTTTTCCCAATTGTCACCGTCACCGTCAGATCCGCTGAGAAGGCACCCTCTACATCCCATGTTAATCTTCTTTCTTTCTTCCCCCATCTACTACACCTGAGGATAGAGTGTTCTGGGCTGTCCACCTCCTCTCCGCAGTAATCGCAGGTTTGGTCTGGAACTTTTCCAATTCTATGAATCCAATTCTTGAATGCCGCTTAAAAACTGGGTGATGTAAAAATCGATCTTCCTATGGCTGCAATCCAGCCATGCCCACAGGTCAGGTATGAGACTATTTGTCCATTGAGCAACGTTTTCTAGCTCCGCTCATCTCCGTATTCATCTTTTCCTGGTAGCTTCCTTCTCCGCACGTCTGATTTCATCCGTCACCTTACCCACCCGAAATAGTCTCTGACGCTCTCATACCATTAGGTTTATCGGGGGGATCCCAGCGATGACTGCCAGTGCCTCAAAAGATGCCGTCCTATACGCCCTAGTCACCCTGAGCAGCATTTTGCTCTGCGTGGACAGGAGCATATTTATGTGCTTCTTGATTAGTATTACCCCACCCCTGCTAGGCGCCGACATTCTGCTTTAACGAGAGGCATTTTCTTCAATGCCTCTTTGCCTACGATGACCGTTTCAAGCCATATATATGCAAGGCTATACATTCGTTCCGAAATAGTAACCGCCAACATTGGTCTTTTAGACCCTTTTGTTTTTGAAGAGAGTCAATCCACATTGATTCCCTGTTTGCATTTGAAGTTTGTTATGTTTTTTTGCTTTTTCATCAATTTTCCTCCATTCCTTCTTGTCCTGGGTTTTCTCCTCCATTCCTTCACGTACTGGGTCTTTTTCTATTAAATTCATTGGTGACTGATCTGGCTGTAGTTTTAATGTGGACATAACGTGGCAGTGGATCAATTAAAACTTTTAATGCGTGTCTTGGGGTTGTCTTCTTAGCTTCTGTATCCACCAGGTAAGCTTCTCTTTGGATACCACTCACTTTTTGGATTGCTCAGTCTTGTTGTATCTCAGTTAGTAGTGGTGTACCTTGTTATAACTTTGATCTCGAAAACTTCTTCCTCTACCTGCTCTGCTATTAAATATCTTTCTGGGTTTTTTGTAGCTTTTGCCTCCCCAATTTTTTCTTCAAACTACACAATTTGTCACGTATGTGAGATGCATTGTTAGCTTTATTTACAAGATACAAAATCTTAACTCTTCCCGCTTCATTGATTATGGAATCTGTCAAATTTAACTGAAAAATGAACTCATAGTTACTCTATAAGATGAAGGAAAATGTGACTCAAAGCAGAGTGATTTTAAGAACACAAACGGACCGAAAATTGACCACCCATCATTTTAATTCAATTAAATTGAAGTGAACAACAAAAAAAACTTGTTTGACCGTAGAATAAATCTTCGAATACCACAAAGCTAACAAACAATACGTAATCGGATATGTGGCATTTGGCTGTGCAGAATTTATATTTTTGTTTTCTGGTTTTGAAAATAGCAGATGGGCAACGAGATTATAAATTGTCTATTTTTTTTTTAAATCGATGAGTTGGAAGCCAGACAATGCGAACAAAAGTACGTTTTCGAATATCGTATTGCGATCGATCAAATATCTGACACTGATATCTGTAATTCTATTATAGTTTCGAGTTAAAGGAGGTTTTTATGGTTGATATAAAGACGACAATTTGGATCCTCCAGGATCACGCCACGATCTGTTAAGATTTCCTTTATGTCAAACGTAAGAAAAATAAGAATGATCGATTGGGGGTCTAAGGATTGCTCTACATTATAAAATATAATAAAAACAGCCCCAAATATATTCGTAAATAGAAAATAATCGCTTGGAAAGTAACGATTTTAACATAGTTTTCTAATCTATAGATTGAAATTTACATGGATGCGGAAATACTTAATTTTCAAAGGATATAATAGTCATGTATGAACAGTAATTAATTCGCAATTTCTTGCTTCTATTCAATGTCGAACAAAATATTTTTAAGTTCTAGTTGTTGGTAATAATGTCTCCATCGTACCGTATCTCCTGTACTGCTTGCCAACAGGAAATTTACATCTCTTAACTCAGATTTTAATTTCATCCTATTCTATAGAGGATTCTGCTTTTTTTTCAAATCAAATGACTGACCGTTATCGTTTCATGGCCATGAATTAAGTGTGACAATTTCTACATGAAATAAGTCCACATTCTGCTATCATGAATACCAGAGAAGTACCAAAAGTACTTATTTTACTGAATCTTCGTCAAACTTCAGATTTTGGCTCAAAAACTTATAAAAACATGGAATCAGTGAATGGAAATTCTAATCTGGGAAACATTAGGGTGATAATAACTCTGAAACGATATATTTTTCGTTAGTATCTAAAACAATGTTGGTATTAATCTTATTTATTGTTTTATACTTCCATCTCTAGTGTGTTTTTATCATATTGATAGCTGAAGAGCACATTATATAGTTTGAAAAACGTGTCTGAAACAATTCAGAGTGATTCAAAGAATTGAACAAAATTGTAAGCGCTTCTACATGTAAATAAGTGTTCAGTTAGCACTTTCGCTAGGTTCATCCTGTATAGTGAACCGCAAGCAGCGAGGACAATAGAACTCTAACACCATAAGCATGCAAATATATTTAGAAGTGATAAATTTGCCGTCACAGTGCAGTGTAGTTGGGTGAGAATAAGATCCTAGATTATTCAATATAATTAATCAATTAATCTGTCAAAAACTTGGCGATGATGTACCTACCTAATAAAAATTCCATTTCATCAAAATCTGACGAATCTTCAACTCCAACATTAATTATTATAGATTCAACGGCTCCATCCATGGTATAGTACAGTAGCCAAATTATCTGTTCTTCTTTATATATATGAATCACAGCTTTTTTACAGTTCTCTGAAGACACTTTTAACAAAGAGTTTTCCAGTAATTGATGTAGGTCTTCCAATTTATAAGATTTATTGTTTCTTGCTACGTAATTCTCATGTTAGATTTTAGGAGAAATGAGATACAATTGATTTATTTTATCCTGCCCAAATTCCAATGTCCGCCTATGGTTTATTGCTATGATATGAATATGATAAAAATATATTATACTGAATGCTTGGAAGTTTGTGTAAGTCATTAAAGTTAAGAAAGAAACCATGAAAAAACAAACTGAGGTAGAATGTCAAAAATTGATAAAAACCATCAAAAAAATTAGGATACTATTTGAATACCCCTGGTATGATAATCTATTCCGTAATTATCAACATCAACCGATGATATACCATAGAAACCCATCGATTGTTATCGATGAATGTCTAACGCACACTTAATAATCGCACAGGATTTATAGGTTGGTGCCCAACAGGTCCACAACCTCATTGCTAGTGCTGGCCAGTCGCGATCGCCGCCATTTTTTAATTATAAAGTCCGCGATTCGAGTCGTTACATGAAATTAGATTTCCATACGAGATACTTATTTGAATTTTTTTAACAGGGCCGGATCTACCCTAAAACAAGTTTCAATAACTTCACCCAGTTTATATTGACGTCGAAAACATTTCAGAAAACTGGTGTTGAAAGCACCTGTCTAACGTCATGATTTGACAATAACAAAACGTAGTCGTAATTACGCATGATAGGGATGATAAACCTTAATATTAATTATCAGGTAATCTTAGGTAGGTAACTTTTGGTTTGGTTGTTTTTAGTTTTCTTTATTAAGAATGATGAAGAAAAATTGGTCAATCCTATCACCTATCACCTAACTTTTTGTTTGCATCTTTTTCTAATCAAGTTGTTTTCTTGTCATATGGTGAACAATAAATCTATTATTATTATTAAACACAAAAGTGACATATCTTTTTCACATATATTATGTAGCTCCTTTTTATTATTAAAATTCTTGTGATTCGACTATACTACGGCCATTGGCCACTTTAAGGATTTTTTCAATTTATATCCTATTGTTTAGCATTTCTTTTTGGTTAGGCTTTAGTTGCGCTGATAGTGTTGGAATTGTATTAGTAAATATAGTGAGACGGGATTGGCCAATAGGGGAATTACTGGAGAGCGTACTGTAGTTCAAGTTTCATCAATTCCAAGTCTTCCGATGATTTCTGCTCCTCTCCTTACCACGTTGTTGGTTACGAAGGCTTAAACTCAAAAATTTCTAAACCTGCCTACTCCCCCAATGTAACAGTTCCAGCTCAGCTCCTCTTGAAAATGTTATCAACTATGTTAAGACCATAAACTGGTTGTCATACTAAGACGTACTTCCAGGAAGGACAAAGTGTCTAATGGGTCTAGGTGCTGTGGGTTGTTGTACCCTCCAAACTCATCAGATAATATCAGAGGACATTTGCAAACGATGATATTGAGGCTGGTATACGTGGACCTAGAAATAAACTGTCTCTTAGCCTTGGTCGATACACAACTGTGTTTCAAGCTGGGACGATTGCCGCTATAACCTACATTGATGCAAACATCAGAAGAGGATATGAAGAAGGCTTTTAAGGAGCCTTTACAGGTCCGGAGCCGTTTTGTGGAATCTTAAAGGATTACATAAGAGCGGAAGTCGGAAACTGGCTAGTTAAAGAACACCAATTCAAATGGAGGCTTGTACTGTGCTTGTTACGGGGTGGTATTCGACGTGGATCGGCCTCTAAACTGATGGTGTTGCTGGTCACTCGGAGGGTCATCTTACAGGAATAAAACAACTACCTGTAGCACTGGGATACGTTCTATTTATTACTTAAACTTACCACTATACATTATACTACTTATTACTTATGAATTGTGATATTCATATTTTAACATTCACATTAACATTAACACTAATATTAATAGTGGTTTGCATATTTATACGACAAGTCAAGTTCATCATAAGTAAATATAAATATTACTATTTATGTTTATTCCACGATCTGAACTTGACTTCGTACGTGCGACCTTCCTACTTCTATTTATGTAACGATTCAACGTTCTTATGATTCGTTGAAATTAGCTTCAAGGGAATTTATGTCTTTTATTTAAATATTATTGTTAATTTATTATATTGACCAAAACGCATCACAGGCTGACACAAGGACATCTCCATATTAAGAGTCTGCTGGATAAGTTAGACGAGGAACAGGCTATTGAAACTGGATAAGAGAAATTTGAAGACAGTTACCGACCTGGTGACTGGACATTGTACCCTGAGGAAGCATCTGCACAGGATGGGCAAAGTTAGTGAACTCTACGATGAAACACCTACTCACATACTCTGCTTCTGTGAGAACTTACAAGTACAGACGAAGCACTTTGGAGTGGAAATAACACAATCATCACAACTACTGAAGATACCTTCAGATAAACTGGTGGCCTATATAGAAGACACAATGCTTCTGGAATGGAAGTAGGTAGATAACATGGGTAATGGTACAATTGTCTGGGCTGTTGAACCCAACCCAAACGTATAAATGAATGGCCTTTGCTGATGAGGATTGTGCTTATTTTCATTATGTAGATTTGAACTTTAATGTCCAGTTATTCCAAGCTAAGATGGCTGTCAGATCAGAGGAACTGAATGCGCTGTTCTGTGATCTTCGAAGAGTTCAAATCATGACAAATTTACGATTTTATAGGTTTTTAAAAATTCATTAAATTCATTAAGTAGGACTTTAAAAACAGTCTTTTTTGGATTTTTCGAATAGACAGATTGAGTTTTATAAAAATAATGTAGATTTAATCACCCCTATAACTCCCGACATAATCATTTTAATCTTCCTGTAGATTAAATATAACTGAATCCATCTCTGAATATTCCTAAACGAGACGGTGATTTGAATTTTAAATTGAGAATTAATGATCGTTTTGAAATGCTGTCAGTCTTTCGGTTCAGGATTTTATTGTTGCTTTTTTTTGTTGTACGCTTTAATAATATGTTCTCACGGCGTGTGCTGATTCGTGGATGTTGTCTTTCATGCTGGCCAATCGTGATTCAGCGGAAGTAAGGTGTGATTCTAGATCTTTATGCTTTGTTTGTTGATATTTGTTTATATACTTTGAAATCCGGTTGATATTTATACTAGAAAATAATGGGAATTACCTTAGTGTAATGAAGAGTATATTAAAGTATAAGTGGATATTAAGGTCTTTAAAACACGCGCGATTTTTCGAGCACGACAGCGAAGCCGAAGTGCTCGAAATAGAGCAAGTGTTTTAGAGACCAGTTATCCACGGATACTTTACGCTATTTTTTTTATTGGTGCACTTTGAAATTATAAATACTGGTATTTATTACTACTACAACAACAAGAATTGGTAATAAGAACTAATAAGGTAAAATGGTTGAATTCGTGATACTACGTATACCTTGCGTTGTCATGGAAATGAGAAAAACATGAACTAATTTGTATTATGTGCTTAAGATTTATTAATTTGAATACCATTTCCTCCGATTTGGAAAATCAAAATATTAATATCTCAAACAATACCAACTGTACTTTCCATTTTCATTTATAAAATTGAAATTGTTAAATATTGTTCGAATTAGTGATGAGCAAAATTAGTCTTGGTCTTGGTATTGCGAAAAAGCGACACCAAGACCGAGACCAAAACCATTCTTCGACTCGCAAGACCAAGACCAAGACAGAATGAACAAGAACAAGACTTATACCAAGACCGACTATGCAAGACCAAGACTAAATACGCAAGACGCAACCAAAAATTCTTTTTCACAGTAACTATATGAGATAAAATATTTGTAACATCGTATATAATATAAGTTGGCATGTCGAATTGTCAGTTTTCTTTACTAGATTTCAACGATATACATAGAAAAACAAAGAAATCACTGTTTAAATAAAAGGATCTACAAAAATGTCTTTGACCCAAAGTCTGGTTAACACATGGCTAAAATCCAAAGGAAAATTACTTATTTTTCAATATTTTCATTTTTCTCAAGGATTTTTTTTGCTAAAAGGTCAATTTATGCGTTGGAGAAGGGTAGGTTCTTGAGGTTTCATAAATATATTTTGAACTAGAGAATCATTCTCTTGACAAGTTGTGACAAGCTCATATCGCGACGTACATGATAAAGTTTCTGTATTTAACACGATTTGTGACAAAGCCGTTGCACAGAAGAACGAACCAGTAGTAATGTTTGTTGCGTAAAAATAAAATGTTCACAAAATGTTTTGAAAGATGTTCGTTAAGAAATTATGACAAGACCAAGACTAAAACCAAGACCAAACAAAATACAGCAAGACCAAGACCAAGACCAAGACCAAGACCAGACAGATTTGAGCAGGACCAAGACTGAATCAGCAAGACCAAGACCAAGACCGAGACTGTTCGAGTCTTGGTCTTGGTCTTGCTTTGCTCATCACTAGTTCGAATGAAGGTTTTGACGTTACAAAGTACTCCTGTCAGATGAATAACCAAAAAATTGTCATTTAGACTTCGTTTCTCGAGTTGTGGATGTTGCCATGGTCACTTTAAAAAAACGCGCGTGTTTGAAAACACGCTGAGGCGTGCTTTAAATAGGTAAAATGGTTCACCGAAAAAAAATTTTGTAGACCTTGATAACCTTTTTTTGTACTTAATTTCGATTTTTTACTTTTGCTATAATCATCTTTTTTTAATTATTTGCAAAAATCAATATTTTGTTCATAAAAACAATTTTTATTTTCCCAATCTCATTTTTAGCTTCCTGGGAATGTAAATAATAAAGATTTACGAAAGTTTTGGACCCCAAAAAAGTGTACCTATACGCCAAAAAAGAGGGCACTATATTCAATTTTATTTGTCGTGACATATCCTATAAATTGCTGAAGATTAAGGAGATTACAACAATACATTTTTTATCAAATTATAATGAGTATCTAGTTAAGAAATTATGAGAAAAACAATCAAAATCATAACCCACTTCCTTTGCACCGTCGTAGTTGATTAAAAATAATCTTCCACCTCTATTAACTAACGATACCATATTTGAATGAACCCAATTTCTTTCTAATTGATCAAAAGATTAAATATACGGAGGAATTCAACATTTTTTCTTACTAACCTGACTGGGAACTTGTTTAAAAAAAATGTTTATTCTGTAATTCACTAGTTTTTCTTATTCTTAATCTCCTAGCTCACTGATACATCAAGCTCAGGTACATATTTATGGTAAACTCAATAACAAAAGAAAACCACCTTTAAGTTGTTGGTTTCAAGGTGCAAAAGCACATATTCATAGCAACTTGTCACTTTTCGGCAAATCCGTAAAGGTACCATCTTGGATTAATGCATTGCGGCAATGCAACTACACAAAACGCTCTTTGCACCATTACAGTATAAAATTATGAATTCTCTTATCTGGTCGTATCAAACCTTAGAACATATAACAGACAGGAAGGAGCATTTAGCAAATAAGTTTGCGTCCAAATAGAAGGCTGCAAATGGCGAATAGTCGTTTCCGTTTTGACAATGGCGTACTGTTTTTAGCTTATTGAAATGTATTAAATATATTATGTTTCACTATAAGCTGTCCTATACAAACAATATTGTCTAGGAGCAATGAAAACACGAATATAGAATAATACTTCTGATAATACTTTTGTTTAAACTTATTTTCACCAATAAATCTACATAAACAATCTATGTCAGTCAATGTCAACTTCACAAATGGGTCATAATTAGGGTGTTGCAAATGGCGACTTACGTCGTATTTGCTTATACAGCTAATGAATGACAAAACTCCTTACTGTCTGTTTTATGTTCTAAGTATCAAACATCTGATTATTCTAGGCTTTTAAGTACCACAGGATTAGGAAATTCGGGACAGGACTCGTAGTTCGTAAAAATAATCAAATTTTGCGGGATATAATGTGAATAAATTGAAAAAAAAAATAGAAAAAGTACATGTCACACTTCTATTACAATTAGTTACATGATTCTATTTATTTTTCAGGATAAATAGCTTTATCTGATATTTATTTAATTATAATCAACCTTGATTGAAAGACTATTTAATTATATGAGGATTATAAGTGTCATCTCTCGATTACACTCATATTTTTTGATTAACTAATTTCAATAAAAAATGTTTTCCAAAATAGTAAGCCTCTTATCTTAACCATTGAAACTGAATTTCCACTACCACCATGAAAAGATATCTGAAGAAGACAATCTGGTAATAATATAGTTCTTCTACCAATTATTGAAGGGTCTAGAGAAATACCATTTGAATACCAGGTAGAATGCCAAAACATTCAATTCCCGTAAGTGCTGGTTTCATAATATAAGTTTTCCTTTGACCAATACCGGATCCATGGAGGATTGTGATAGTGGAAGAATGGAAAAGTTTACTTATAATCCATGAACTTTGGGTTGATATTCATTGTATCCACTACGACCTCACAAAATTCTATTCGTCAAACATTGTCATTATTCAAAATGTCATCGGTTTTTAGTTATTCGTCTAACCTTGAATATTGCAGAAAGCAATTGATGGGGCTATCTTGTATCATTCATGCTGTACCATCTCAATTTTTTTTAAATTGTACATTATAACACAATAACAAATTATTTTGAAATTAACGTATCCTTTTTAAGTGCTTTTTAAGGCGAAATGAAATGAAAGTACCTCTTCTTGTTTGTCTACGTCGGAAAAGTTATTTGATGAAGTAGTAGATTACTGATTGCCCCTTTTTTAACAGCTTGGTGATCATGAGCTCATATTCCAAAAGCTTTGACCTTAAATACAATCTATAGTCCAAACAACACTTTGCGGTGTAAACAATTCTCGTTCAGAACGATATACGATTGTGATAAGAAGCTAGAAGAGTGCGAAAGTAGTAAGGCAAGGGGTTAAAAACGTAAGGGTGGAGCACATCTGCCTAGGTAACCCTCCCCTTGAAAGATACTACCACCTGGCGTTTGCCACGGTCCGCAAACAAGGGCGATTCCGCGGCGTTGGATCAAGCCAGATGTCTTATTTGAATTAGTTTAAGCATATGCCACCGCATATGACTTTCTTATCGGTAGGCGGGCCGTGGGTGATGTACTTATAATCCCTTGAAAACAACGTTTTTTTTTTTTAAATAGAGTTCACACAAATATACAGTTGTTTGTATACAAACACATTTTTTCTGAAAAAAAAACTCTATTAAAATTACGCGAATTACACATATCTTTGTATCACCGAGTATTCAGTGCTCTTCGGACCATGCTACAAACGGATATCCTTAGGTCCGTACTACCGTATCCTTTTCATACATATACAATAGAATATATTCGTGGCTCCGGCTTCCTCCAACCGGACATGAATTTTTGCTGATCATTTTGATTTTCTTTTAATTAAATGGTTTATTATGTTTTATACACTTTTTAAACATAATTAAATAATCCTTGTTACGATCTACGAACAATCAATATAGAGTATTTTCTGATGCCAACATAAATAATATCAAAGTTTGCTAATAGATTTTGTTGGAATCCACAGATGTGGCTTTGGCCGATTGTTTCAAAATAATTTGAGACATGCAAATCAATTTCAGGAAAAAAATTTTACAAAGAAAGCTAGACTATGCTCCAGCCATTCCATTTCAAGTGATATGATGATTGGAACAGGTGAAAAAAATGTCTTGAGCAGAATAAGAATCTGTATAGACGGCAACAAAAAGATTTAAGCCCTTACTCACACCTCACGACACTGTTGCTGGAGGCTGTGATCCTTGCTATATGTATTGATATCCTTGTTTCATGAATAATCGATTTAAACTGGTAACAAACAGAATGTGTTGTCAGTATAGCGGATTATTCATCTGGCCTGTTTAATGATCGAAGTTTATTCAAAAGTTGCATTGTTCGTATTGAAGAAAATAAAAATTCCTATCAGTGGCAAAGTGTGGGCAGCAGGGGCCATAGCCCCGGGCGACAAGATCTACGATTTGTTCAATTGCAAATAAAAAAACGCGGATTTCTCACTAGTAACAGCTAGTAACAACTGCCTCTAGCGCCTCACCTAAACTAACAAGCGGGTGCGCTCCATTCAATCGAACAAAACAATACCACTTTTTATTTTCTTAACTTCCTGTGGCTCCTTACGCCATTTATTCCCATAGATGTATGCTCCTTCCAAAGAAATGGTGTTTATCTTGATTTTCATTAACTTGTACGATGTACATTGGGTCATTAAAATGAAATAAACTTTAAAGTAATGATTGAAGTGAGGAAGACGGTAAAATTTCGGGTGCAAAGATTCCCGCTTAGCCACTGATTCCTATTGGAAACAAATTATGGGAAACGGTACTTGAAAACAAAGTTTATGATATTTTAACAAATTTTAACTGCTTCTAAAATTGAGTTGGTTGATACATTTTGATATATGTTTTTTCTAAAACATCGCGTATTTAAAACATTTCTGGATAATTGTAAAATGCTAATGCTCCTGTGTCCTCTTTAATGCCTAAATAAAGTGAAAAGGGAAACATAAGTTTTCATTATAAAAAGAACAATATTCACGTATGAATAGAAAATAATAATTAGAAAGTGCAACAAGTCTAATCTGCAATTTTAATCATGCAAATCTCTTGATAAAGAGGATGTTTGCCAAACAGCAGCACACGTAAACAAGACAAATTTTGTAGAAAACTACACGCTTCACATCAAAAAGGACATAAAAGCATGTGTGAGCTACTTGTGGCTATTATCGTTGACGAGCTCTTCACTAGTTGCCTGCTTTTCCGTCTGCATTCTCGAGGGCGCTGCTACTCTAGAAACCCATAAAAGAGCATTATGGATATGTGCACACACAGTGCACTACAATGGAGATTGCCTTTAACGCAGATATTTAATAAAATACTTTGCCCATCGACCAATTAAGCGAAAATTTATGCTATAAGCTTGATTTTTACCCTATCAATGATACTTTTATTCTTAAAACCGTTCACGTTATTAATTACTTTGCAAAAATGTACACGAGAAAAAGTCCTAAATATGAATTTAAAAAATTTTTCTTCAAAGATTTAGTGGAATTGTTTTTATTTTTTATCAATCTTGAACCGTTTCTTAGAACTTTCTGTCTATTGATTGAAACTAAACTTTTGTAAAGTATCTGTTGACGAACGGTTGAATGGAAAATCTTCGATTGGTAATTAAATGATGTCCGAAGAGAATAAATTACTTTATAAGTTTGGAAATTGTTTAGTACAGTGGCCATTCACTTAGATTAATCAAGTAGATACAATTACAAAAGTTAGGGAAAGCGATTTTCCAAGTCTTCGGAGAAATTTAATTATCTACGACTGAAGTTAATTACCGAATTAAAGATGAAAGACAAGTTTAACAATTTGAAACATTTTAAGGACGTACATACGTTTTTTTTTCGATATATAACAGTAATGCAACTTCCGACATCGATTGTTGATAGATAAAAAAATTCGAAGTCCACCTGTTCTCTTTTATTTTCCACCAACAAGATTAAAACTCGAAAATCCTCTACGTCCCACTAATTTATGCATGATTGTAGGACCATCAGAGCGGTGCGTTATGAATTTGGTGTGACGTACGTCCAAAAAATATAACTAGACCTTTTAGCGTTTAAAAATTGATTACACTTCGTGAAAAACGATATCAATGATTCAAAAGTTAGGTTGAAAAGTTAATTAGAGTATTTCGAAAACGTTGTCGCTTCCATTACGCGTCTAGGGAAGCATTCAATGAAATTTACATCACCAGGAGGAGCTTAGACATATTTTAAATGCAATATTTTCCTAAAATATTACTCAATAGTAGTTGGCAGTGAGATAAGTGACGCTATAACTATAACTATGCATTGGGGAATCGCCCCTCTGCACAGGAGGAGACCTGTCGAAGCTGACTAAGTTGCACAAAGCATGAACCAGAACAGATTCTTCGTATACCAAAAAACGTAGTACGATGATTTGTGAGGAATTGGATCAGGAAGCTATTGAAGGTGATCTATGAAAACCTGCAAGAGATGTTCTTCCATTCACTACTCACAACACATTCTGCTTAGCAGCAGTATACAGAATAAATCAAATGTGAAATGTACTTCTCCAACAGCCTTCCTCAATCTAATATTTTGATAAAGTTTAGAGAAAGATGAATGAAAAGCTATTTAATAACTTTGTCAGCAATATTTCTCTCGAACCAAATTAGCCATATCAACATATTTAGCATAATTTTAATGCACATAAATGTGATTGAATGGATGAATTTTCCATTCTTCAGTCCCACTATTTCAATATTGTCAATATTTGACATTAAAAAGTCCATTTTCCACGTAGCGACAAATCGCAGCGACTTGTTGCTGGGACGAATCGGTTTGAGAAGAAGTTCAATCAGCACCTCGATAATTTGTTGCCGCAACTCCTCCAGGTATAGGGGAAACTAAAATTTGGAGAGACAAAACACTTCTTGTTTACACATATATCGGCTCTGATACTGTAATAGCTCACTTACGGGACTCAAAATAGAGTCAATAAACTAAATCTACCAGACAGTATAAAATAAGGTGATTTTAGATACGTGGAAAATTATTTTTGATTGATTCAAGATCAAATTGATGTTAGTAGTTTATGTATTTTGCTTTTTTTAGATTTGGCATTTCAAATTCCCAGCTCAATGCTTTGTAATTAAGCATTTTTAATAATTTTATCTAAAATTCACATGCAAATGGTGAATAATCGTCATAATATTAAAAAGTATATGGAATCAATGAAAAACGAAGTATACATTTTCGAAAGACTGCTACGTTTATAAAAGATACATATCTGTAGACCTCCTATTTACACTTCATTAACTCCAGACGACCTTTCAGATTGTAAAAATTAGTATAAAATACCTTAAATCAGCTTTTCTATAAATTTGTCACTGATTTCATGTTATTAATGTCAATTTATCGGATAAAACAGTCAAGTAGATCAGTTTCCTTTTTGTTAGTGTCATACCATATAAAAGTATTTCCGTAATTTCCGGCGTTGGTACTTTAAAAAAGAGTATAAAAGTATAAAATGTGTTCTCACGTTTAACAAAACCACTACCTGGTGCAGGTAATTAATTAGACCGCATGTAGCATAATTTCGTTCGGAAACGATACAAAGAAAACCATTTCCCCTGTCTGCCTGAAAATCAAGATAACCATGCACGATCGGTAGGTGTTTCATCGACTTTTCCCATGTCTCGCACAAATACGAGGGATACGAGGTAATAAAAATTAAGCCAAACATCCATTTTTCCATTTTATCAATTTCTTCTTGTGCCCTCTTCTATTTTTGGAAAATGGGCAATCTTCGAATTTGAAACTAATATACGAATTACATCGGAAGATGTCTCTTCGTCTTGAACAAAAAACCCGATGATTATTCAGCCATGAATCTCTTTCTTGTCCAGCCCCACTTTTCCATCGATAGTCTCTGAACTATCCCAATGACAATACGGATGGGCCATTCTTCAGAAGTCTTCTTAGGTACCAAAAAATGTTGCCTTAAATCCACACATCAACGTCACTGCAGAAGGCTTCAACGTGCTTCTAGATTCTTCTTTTTTCTTCTTCTTCTTCTATCTATTTAATTTTTTAAAGGTGTTTATTATGCTTTGAATTAAAAAGCTTAACATACTACTTTGAGTTAGTTTTAATTTCCTTTACTTTTTCTTTTGGTATTACCCTGGTACACGCTGGTGTGTCGCGGTAGGCCGTGCTCTATGGGACACGAAAACCGGAATCGCTTATTGTAGTCTCTACTTAGCCACTTCCGGCAAAACGCAGTGTTTCCGCAGGAATACTTCCGCTGTTTCCTTACGACGCGGCGTCCCCTTCGCACGACAGGTAGGAATGGAGAAATGACTTAATTGTCTGCTTTTTATTACGATTACATTTCGACGGAGATTATTCTACCGGGTGAGTTACAAACTTCAACAAAATTGAATTTATTTGAGTCGTAACGAAAACTTTTTGGTTTTGTGATGGTTCTCGAGAATCGTTTTATTTTTTAATCAGTTGAAAATACACGTTAAGTGTTTGCAAACAACGCAGATTAATAATTACAGTAGAAAGTATGCCGCGTTTTAATACCACAACTAACTTTGGGTGGAACTATGAGTACCTATAGTAAATTTTTTAATTTGAAAATTTCAAATATTCAGCTTCTCTTTGGATGGGACAATCAGTATATGAAATTTTTAATTATTTGAAAATATTGACCGACTTTGGTTGGGACAATATCGCCAAAAAATCACCAGTCGATTTTACATTGTTACATAAACATGTTATAAAAAACAGAGATATCTAAAGTTGTATTCACTTTAGTTCGCCCTGTATATGGTATCAATAAAAATATTGTGAACATTTTTATATCACAAAAGTAAATTCAAAATATGATTTTTTTATTTCTTTTGCGAATAAAATGGTAAACAAGAGGGTATAAAAGACATAAATCCATTTTTATCTCCGACCTCACTTAAAGAAGGTGTAAAAAAAGCGTAACGCGGAGATTACTACAAGCAGCGATAACCATCTTGATACAAGGAAATAGAGGGTTAAAGATTGCGGTCTTGGGAAGTTGTTAAGACATCCGCAAAGTAGACACCTGTTGAATGTTTCTTGAAGGGGAAGGAAACTCCGTATAAGAAACTCTACTCGGTTCTTAAAGGAGCAACAGTTGGTTGGGAAAATTGTTCGGCGAGACAAATCGCCCGTGTAATCTGTTTTTTAAGAACTTGTTATTTTGATAATGAATGATATTTTCATGAATAAGCCGGAAAGAAATGGATTTTGATATGAAATTATTAACTGTTAGTGTGAAAAGGTGTGTTTTCCTTACAAAATCCCTTTATCTATTTTAGTAATAAATTCAGAATGACAAATGGAGCGAAGTTAATATTTTGTTTCAAACTAGAGCTATAAACTGTTGAAGCAGCAACCATTAAATATATTTGGAAGAAAGTAAAAAAAGATAATTAATATCTCACGCAAACCTGCAATACGACAAAAAAGTTTGAGGCGTTTATTATTAAAAGTAAAAGATTTTTTATATATTTAATATCAACCAATGTTTATTTAGAGGAAAAATTGAGTCTGCGCGTTTGCTAAGGTTAAAAGTGTCTTTATTGGTTGATATAAAATTATTTAGAAGGGTGTTTCAGTATCATGACAAATTATAAACATATTTTCAACTCAATTTGGGTTTCCTTCAGCTGTAGATATAATTCTTCATGTCAGAAGTTCTCAACAAGTTTGGGAAACCAAAAATAAAAATGAGAAAACTCTTTTATCCTCCCTTTATTGTAAACAACAGGTTGTAAGTCAACTTACCACCCTTTTTGGTAGTGATAATGTATGCTTCTTTTTTATTGTTGACGCTCTCCGCCACATAACCTATAATTTCGAATGTATTAGTATCTGAATGTGTAGTATATCACAAGAAATGTTCAAGTAAACATTATCACCCTTGATAATGTTGGAAAACCCATGATTTCCAAGGAAATGTATATCTCAAATGATAAAATATTCATAACCATTGTTTGATATTATTTATTCAACTGCGATTTTAATGTTTTTATAATTATTACAGAAATTGGAAAGAAAAAAATGTATTCTCGGAAGGTACATTTTTCTTGTACAACAAAAAACGTTTCGTGTTCATATGGAAACGCCTTATTGTCTTTGGATATTGGTTTGTATTACAAAACCAACACACACGCACTTTAATAAAAATATGTGCCAGTTGTAGATTGATGTCTTCTTTAAACTGTAATTATATGTACAGAGACACCCGTAAATTGAATTGGGAGTTTTTTTTAAAAACTTAATCCACCCAATCTGAGTTCAGTAGGTAACGAATCTTCTACAAGCTATTGGCATCTTTTAAAACCCTTAGATTGCCGTGCATTCGTTATCAACGCAAATACCCGTGAGGGGTACCTCGGGGACCCCAAGTTATTGACATGTTTGAGCACATATGGAAAAAATTTGTTTAAGAAAACATTATGCTGCATTTAAATAACGTTTATTTCTCACAACCTCAAATCACCTGATTTTATAAACACTCCTAAGAAACAGTCCAATTTGTCTAATTCAAGTACAGACCATTGCTTTTGTTTGTTAGGATTTTTTCCATTTCATCAGCATAATATCTAGCCGCTTCTTGGATGGTACAATTCAGAATCTTTTATTTCTGTGGTTAAAAATAGGTTAAACATTTCTATAATTGTATCTGACGATTTGCTGTATTCTGTAAGATGCATTTACAAAATTCTTTCGAAGTCTCCTTCCAGTAAACGGTTTACTCTGCCATTCCAAATCAGATTTGAATATTTAGGACCAAAATCTTCTTGGTCTGAAAGATTATCTTCAGTTTCTGGAATATGTTCATTTCGAAAAGCATCATGTTCATTATCGGAATCATTGTCAGGGTCATACTCCATTTCAGAATCTGAATAATTGAGATAACCTATCTCTTCTATTTCACGCTGTGATAATGGTCTTTTCCTTCAAAACATCCTATGTTCGGCGCTGAAACGAAAGCGATATGCCTAAATATTTTGTTACTTTAAGTCCCTTTTTTCAGCTCCACAAACGAAATACATATTGCGAAATATCTGTACGAACTGAAAACAACCGCAGTCAACACATACTAGCACATAGCTGAACGCAACGTTCACAGTTTCTTAAAATAATGATTATATTCAATAAATTATACCTCTGGGGTCCCTGAGGTACCCCGCATGGGGATCTAAAGGTTAATACTGAATAAAATATATTTTCACACATAAAAGTCTTAGACAGAATCTTAAATAAACCTTCTGGTGAGAAGCACTTTGTACCAGCGTGAAATAAGTCGTGGGCGAAAGACATTTTGGATAAATGTTCACAATAATTTTACCTCAAATCCAAATTTCGAAGAAAAGAAAAGATGTAGTGAAGGATGTTAGCTACTTGAAAACAGATTACGTTGGAAAGACAGAGCAGAAGGTATTTACTAAGGATATTATCAGAAATCGTAGTGTTCGCAGAAGTAATCATATTCCCAAGACAGTATGTGACCTGGAGGAAGCACCTCTAGGAGGTATTAAAAGACCCAGAAGCTAAAGACAACATATTAAAAAAAAATTAAAGCTTTTATACAGAAAACTTTCTAAAAGTAATTTTAAATAATAATCTCAACTTTTTTTTATTCAAGTTCGATAACCTGAATATATTTTTCTGATTATCTTGTCACGACCTTGTGTAAGGTGTCTCCGATAATCAAACCCGACTCGACGTTGAACAATCCCACTTCCTTTCTACCTTACGCACCGTCGCAAGGTAAAGGATAAGGAGATCTGACGTCACCGGACACAACACAACCTTGAGACCGTTTTCTTACTCGCGTCCGACGTCACCGAATGTACTTGAGACGCGTGTGATGTGACGTAACAACGGCAGATGTTTTATTAAGGAACATTTGCATGATAAAAGGAATTAAGATTGTGCGGACCGGTGTACAAAGTCCTACTTTGTCGAGAGAGATCGTAGTCGTATTGGAAAAGAGGGTCCGACTTTCTTTTGTTAAACGGAGGGTCAAAAAACGGGGCCCGTGCCTGACACGCGTTTGTTAGATTGTATTTTGTCGGAAGAGAAGTTCAGATAAAAATGTAAACGAAAAACATTGGCGTGCCAAGTACCTCATTTATTTTTCACCTAGACTTAGTCTAGGTAATACCTATAAGATGAATATCTTTGACATATTTGATGAAAAATGTATTTTCTTGGTTTTTGGGAATAGAAAGGCAGTCCCTTATTATGCTAGGAATTTCATTCTACTCTCATTCCTGTTCCTTAAAGAAGTTCCATTCATCTCAACATTTTTCCACTTGATTCTGCTCTATATTTATCAACTGGGAAAAAATTGGCAGAATCTTAAACAGACTTGAAAAGCAATGGAAATTGGCATGAAAGAGCTATCACTAGAATAACAGATATTTTTACAAACTTCTTAAATGAGAATTGATAACATGCTGGCCTTGATCAATGACAGAGCACCAACGGAGTCTGATAAAGACTAAGTCTCTTTTTATAAACAGAACATCAAAGAAATCGAAAAGCCTGAAGGCTGAGGTGCTAAGTACTCGAAACCTTGACTAAATGGGGCCTGTCGTGCTTTTATTCCAACCATTTTTCTCATGAAACCATTTAATTGAAAAGGATTACTATTAAGTAAAGGAAAATCAACCTGTTGCACAAGGATTTTATAATCCTTTTCATCCTCTTAACCTTCATTTTCAACTGAGCAACGTAATATTAGCTGCAAAAATCTTTTTAAAACAAAAAAATCTTCGAGCCTACTGTTAGTAATTAAAAAAATATCATTTTTTGTTTAAATATTAAGTAGTTAATGTACGCCACTGAAGCCAAGTATATGTGACGGTGCTAACTCCGTCTAACGGACAGCTGCACCACCTCTATGAGGGAGCTGCACTCCTATAGCCAGCTGACTTATTCTCCAGTTCTAATAACAAAGACACTACCCTCCTTATTACAAACAGAAACTGCATTTTCTACCCTTCTTCCCCTTACTATTGCAACCTTCAGTATGTTTCCCCTTCTTCGCCGGTACCCCGCTGATGAACTTTGACAGGGCTGGCCCATATTTGAGGTCGAGTTGTAGGTCTACGAGCGATTTACCGTGTTATTATATTATAATATTATGAGCATCTGGTAGCTTTTTTTTGTTTCAAACGCAATTAAGAAGTATGTGGTTTCTTGAATTTAATGTATTTTGAAGCATTGCTTTTATTTTATATTTTCACGTTGTATACGAGATTAGAGAAGTTTTATTTTGATAGTTTTTGTGGTTTAAACCACAATATTTTTTGGATTTTTATTTGGAGCTTAATACTGCAAAAATATTAGTCATTAACTGGATAAAATTGAAGAAAATTATAAGATTAGTGATGATTGGATAGGATATAAAAGAATTAGAGAAATATTTTTTAATTAAATTAAATTAAATTAAATTAAAAAACATTTTTTAATAAAAAGACTAAAACTTAAAAATTGTGATGTTTTTCAGAAACTGTACCCATTCGCTGTAAATCCTTTTCAAATAAAAAGAGAATATTCGCATAGATCAACGAGGTATTGTCGAACGACGACGTTGGGGTTTGGGGTGAATTCAGAATATGTAGGGACTTGTAGTAGGTCACTAGTACGTCTGCACGGATTTCTCATAATTTCCCTTGTATGTTTCGCAAACCAAGCGTTTCATTTCATATCAAAGGAGTCTACGAATAGTTAATATAGTCACTTTGTAAGAAAAAGAAAGAAAAAAAGGTAATTTAATATTTATAATAGGTTAGGGCAACTTTGTATTGTGTCAGAAGGTAAAAAAACCTACACAAAGAAAGTTGAAATTGTTATATTAGATGATTATGAAGATATATCTGATTCTAAAGATTGTAGGTGGTAAAATCTTGTTTTAATGATATTTTAGTCGAGCACACTGGCTGTTGCGAAAAAGGAGAATAGTTAAAAATGAAGGAAAAGTAAATAAAGAGTAGTGTTACTGAAATTCTTGTCGCGAGCTTGTTCGTCAGTTCCGGTCTACTAGTTCATTTATACCTGGCATTCCTCAACATTCCGGATGTTACCTTGTGACTATTTAAGGCAACAGGAGTTTCCTGGTTATGTGTATGGGGAAGACATTCACTGATAGATGGAAGGTTGGTTCCTGAAGAAAGTCTCCAAGATTAGTAGCTCCTTTAGACCTTGGCCTTAATGGCCATGGTACGATTGCGCACGGCTGGTGTAAGCCCCGAAGTAGGAGTGGGCCAATTGAGGTTAAGCCTATGGCAGGAAGCGCTCACTGCGCTACCTCTGCTGCAGGCAGACAACGATGCAACTGAACCCAGTTTTTTGTTTAACAAACCCTACAAAATTCAATTAAAACAGAACACAGAGCCAGATGCTGCAAATGCAATACGCATATATACAGATGGTTCAAAAATGAAAGAAGGCTCAGGATGTGGAATTTACTCGAGAGCACTGAGCCTGAAGATTAAGTGGGGAATGGGAAACAATACCAGCATGGTTCAAACAGAACTGGCTGGTATCTCAATTGCCACAAAAGAACTAACCAGAAGAGGAATTTCTGGCAAAAGCATAATAATTTGCACTGATAGTAGACAAGCCTTATTAGCCTTGAACAGACAACGTGTTATATCGAGGCTAGTACTAGAGTTCCACCAAGATTTAGCTGACGCCTCGGCAGATAACAATATTATCCTGAGGCGGGTTAAAGGGCACGACAGGAGTAGAGGAAATCGCATTGCTGATTCTTTAGCCAGGGAAGCCGCTGGACTAAAAATTCTAGGACCCAGTGACATCTACGGCCTAACGAATTCGACAATTGCGGAACTAACCAAACGTTACACCCATGCTCAATCCCTTAAGAGATGGGATGGAATCAAAGGATGCAGTCTTGCCAGGATCACCCTGGGCGACCCTGTGAAGCTAGCGCCGAAGAAATATTTGGCGATGACCAGGAAAAACCTACGTTTAACAGTAGGATTTCTGACTGGTCACTGTCAACTAAGGAAACACCTCCATGCTATGGGGCTAGTGGACACACCCCTATGCAGGATGTGTGAACAGGAAGATGAAACTGTCAGGCATGTCTTATGCGAGTGTCCGGAGTTATCGTCAATAAGAGAGTGTTTGTTCGGTGAGTCTTGGCCCACACCTGCCGATATAAAGGAGATGTCTCCTAGTGACCTGTCAACCTTCCTGAGAAGGACAGGATGGACAATGACCTAGGAGGACAACTCCTCGGGAGGATGTACAATGGGTCACATGTGGCCTAAGTGCTGTGAGCCTACACACTCACCCTCCCTACTCTACAGATACAGATACAGGTACAGATACAGACCTATTTCTCGGAGGAATCTTAGGATGTCTGCAGGCTGCATTGCAATCTAAAAATCCTGAATGAACCCATCCTTGCATCTCCTATTATCACAAAGGTTCTAACGCTGTTTTTGGTGCGCTTCTCATGCACCCTGCTACACTGTAAACTTTGTTTCAACGTATCGAAAAATTTTATTTCATCCTCTAAAATAATAGAAAAGAGATAAACGCGAAACCAATCGATCGATGCCGCATATTATCTATTGAGTAATCGAACAGACGTGTAAGTGTGCCATGGATCTACAAGATAACGTTTCATTGTCGTAATGATGGAGATTTATTATATACAAGGAACAATTAGATTTTCTATTGAAGAGGGGTTGTGATAGACACTCGAGTACGCACATATGCGTGTAACAAAATATTTTTTGAATTAATCTATCGACGGCAATTCAATATTAGTTTTTTTTTAGTTTTTCTTTTGTAGCATCTGCTACTGATGAGTGGTTTTTGAGAGAACCGTAATAAGATTACTGTGTATTTTTTATTCAAAAAAGTAAACAAAATGATTGAAATAGGCATTTTTAGGAACAAGCGCTGGGTGAAGTTGGAGAAAATAGTAATAATCTTGTAGAAT
>CAJUYG010000501.1:87795-122089 GCA_910591675.1 Galerucella calmariensis
GTTAAAATCCAGCTCGAAGGACTAAGGATAATTATTATAATATCGATTATTTTAGACATGTACCTGTGAATTTTAAAAAATCTTTCACTACAGCAACATGTTTTCTACAACAGGAAGCAGTACATTCTGAAGTGTATCCTTAAAATTAACAATAACTCCTTATGTATCCTTAAACGGTATACATATATTGCAATTTATTTCATTCAAGGACACAGCTGTCTGCAGATTTCAAAAATATACGTCTTCGAAAACCCTTTTAAGTTGTTCAAGTTATGTCTCGCCACATCTAAAAGATAAATCTTTTCATTTCCTAAGGATATTCAAGCATTCATAAGGAAGCAGGTAACTTGTAACTTTCTGATACAGAAAATTTGTTTTGTAAGTAAAAGGGTGAATTTATTTTGAGGTTTCGAAAATGATCCACCCATCTGCTTGAAGAAGTTTTGCATCTGCATAGATTCTTTGTTTGATTAAAGGGTTCCTAGATATTTGTTGAAATCAACATTATTATGATAAATTGTAACGTGGATTATTGACAGCTGATATTTTTAAATGTCAATGTTAATAAAAATTCTGCCTAGATGAATTTAACTGAACAGCATGGCGGAGCCGGAAGTTCATTCCTAACACTTGCCGAGTCATCTTTTTGTCATTAAAGAAACAAAAGTTAAGCGAATAGACAATATCTTATGATATCTTTTGTCGATGAACTGTTTAAAGGGTCTTCTTAAGCTTATGTTGGAGTCACACTTCAATTCCTTGAGCACATATGTTTCCGGAAAGGAATTAGATTCACTTTTATCTTTGATAGAAAAATTTAATTCTGTTTATTGTGAGAGATAAAATTAATTTTCTGCGAATGTCATGTTTAGAGGGATTTAATTCGTATGGCAGTATTTATGTAAATGTTACGTAGAGTGTAGATAAACGGTAGATTATGGTGAATTAAGTATACAATACGGAATATTTGAAACAACCAGTAATAATGTGCAAGCGTATGGTATTTCAATTGCAGTTATGCGTTAATATCATATTGTATACTAAGGAAAATAGATTAATTATTAAAATATTTCGAATATTAGACATTTCAATCGTTGTTACAATACATGATAATGTTTTAAAAACATTTGTAATGGTGGTTATTATATAATTTGAAAATAAAAGTACTTGTAATTGAAATATTATTTTATCGAGTGTTTGAATACTATTTAATTGTCAAATTCGTACTGTTTCATATTTCGATAAGTTTTTATGGCTATTCATAATTAATAATTTGTTTTTTTGTGTTTAAATACATTTTTACTATATTTTTAGAGTTTTGGACAATTTTACCGGAAAATAAATATTGTTCTTATATTTTTGACCATTTTAGCAATATAAATCACAACTTTTCAGCGCCACATATCTAGAAAACCATAAACTACCAATTTGAGTGGGTAATTTGATAAGTTGTAGCTTCTATAGAAATTGGATGCATTTTCGAAATATTCTTCCTGTACATTTACGAGAAATTAAATTTTTCCTTCAATCATTTTTCTTCTTCTTTGTCATCATTCAGTCTTCTATTAATTATAATCCCTAATACTCGATCTCTCTTTTTTTAATTTTATTTGATTTGCAGAAATATTCAAAAACTTATTATTATTGCATCTAAGAAACCGATTAAATATTTCTTAGCTTATCTGAGGTTTCTGGTCAATTAGATCTGTACCGCGAAGTTATTAGGCAATCCAGATCACGTGACCTAATATGGCCGTGCAGGGCAAACAATTTAGACAAATAGGTAAGTTTTGTTTTGTCTATTCAGTCATAAACAGTGACTGTGCTCAAGACTTTTTAGTCGAATTTATTAGTATATTTTGCTTCAATTCAGTATATTTTATTAGTGTTAAGTATATTGTTCATTTGATTCGTATTTTTTATTTAGAATATATCACTTTTCTCAGTTTTTATAAATATTGTTATTGAACAAAACTGAACAAAATGCCTGCTTCATACAGCCTGATATTTGATTTTCGATTCTGTTAAATCCTCTATATTGATTGCTGCTAACCACATTCCTCTACGCTTCTTACTTAATTCATTCTTGTGCACCAAAAATGTGTTCTTTAAAACAGCCTGGACCTTAAACTAGCTTACTTGGCCTCGGTTTGAACGGCTCCCACAACCGACTACAATACAAGTTGTTGGCATTTTGAAGTAGGTGTCTCACTCCTGAAATCCGTAAGCATGAAAGTTAAATACTGCAGGTGATATCTTCCAAATCAAGCAAGTGAAATTTCAATGCCAGCAATTTCATAAAAGTTTCACTGTCATTATAATATTGTATATGTTTTAGTCAGTGTGTACTTACCCGTAAATATTAAATAATGATTCTTGATAGTCTAAAAACCACTAACAAAAAAATAATCTTCTTATATAGGTACACAACCAAAAGTTGGTCCTAAATTGATATACCCAGCTTAAAAGTTTTATAAAGCTGAAATTTTTATTGTATATTATTAGTATAGAGACACCAAAAGCAAAATAAAAGCACCTTTCTTCAAAATAAACACTTATGTATAACAAAATCCACGGTCTACAATGTATTAAATCACATTTGTTTGCCCTGTGTCGCCATATTGAATTTTATTTGACAAATCACTGGATTGCCTAATTGGAATAGGCTCTTCTTTTTTTCATCGTAAACTTCATTATATAGATCAAACAGCGAGTATAATCCCATTTTCAAGCATAAAAAATGTTTTCATTCACTTTTTATTATTATTTTTGAAAATTTTATGGTGTTTTTGGATTGAAATTTAATTTAATTTGTTAAAATAAATAGTAAGTGTAAGCTTTTAAAGAAAAACTACCCCAGCAAGGGAAAAAGTGCGTCTTCACATAAATTTTAAAGCGAATAAATAGAGAGCACATCAAACGCGAAAGAGAGGCCAAAACTTTTTTCCATGTATTGAGTGAATATACTGACCCTTGGCTTGTTTTGTATAAAAAAGTACTAACTGTGAAACGCTCTTTTTGCTGCCAGCTATACATCCTATTTCTAATTAGCATATACGAGCAACGGCCTGGCGAAAATTAGTTTTGATCATCCAGTGTATTGATGAAACTGGTGGATATGTATGAAGTTTTCTTTACAGATGAATTCAATGAAAATGAAATAATACCGATAACAATTAACGAATACATTTCAACATTTGGAAAAAATAACTGTTTTTCATTTTAAAATATCATCATGTATTGTATGTATAAGTTTTGGTGTTGGATTTGAAACCAACTATTCACAAAAACAATATTTGCTTAATACATGATGTCCCTCAAATACCGTGAATTAGTTCCTGAGGCTTTAACAAAGGTGAATGTTCTTCTCTTATCCAGCCTAGGTGTTGTGCCCTAGGATTCCGCCTGTGAAATTCGCCAGTGGAGGTTTTTTCTCCCATGCCACTGTATCTACATTTTTGGATCTTGTGCTTTTTCAGGTGCCCATTCAGGCGATAATATCCCGTTAGGTACGCTTTGAATGTCCAAGCCCTATTAGATCTTTCTATTGGTCAGCTATTCTCTTTTTTCCGGTCCCCAAAAGGGACTTTTAGCCCCCCTATTTGCTAGTTAATCTGCTATTTCAATTCCTTCTATTCCAGTGTGTCCTGGAATCCTCAGTAAGGTTACTATGTTGCTCTCGCCTAGTTCATTGAGTTTGCTGAGAAATTCCCACACTAGTTTATCTGCAGACTTTAACTTACGTAAGAATCCCTCTTCTATCCAGAATTTTTCTAGCTATTGTGTACTAGGACTTGAATTGCTATATGCAATCTGCAAGTATGTGGATGGAGATGTTCTCTTACATTCTTCTTGCTACAGTAGTTTGATCTTCTCAAGGATCCCATTCAGACGACAAGGTCTCGTCAGAATACCTATTAGTACTCTCACTTTGCTTAATTTTACTCTGGCTGATAAGAAATCATTTGTTCTCACCAGGATGTAGTCCCCCAGGAGTCCCTGACAGTCCCAAAAAGCGTCTGAATGTTGAGGTAGTGGAACCTCCTTGTGTCAAATCTTAATTCTTTTGTTCATTATTTTGATTGCGATATTTTCAAAATCTTTTTGGAATATTTTTAATCTATTATTACGAGACTTGGTAATTAGTTATTTTTAAAAGCAAAACTACTTTGTAATATTAAATAGGCTGTAAGCTAAGCACGGAAAACGTCGAGTGAAAACAAAAGAATTTAAATAAACGAATAATTAATTTTCCTTTTTATCCTCTAATTACAGACGATCTGCTTTAATTTTAAAAAAGATCGAATGCTTTTCCTAACCTGGCAATATTCTCATAAAACCATTTCGACTGTATCAGTTTAATAGTTTAAATCTTCTGATGACGTCGCCTCAGTCATTTAATCCGTTAATTTGGAGCTCGTCTTCCGTTAATACTCTCTCTGTCCTTCCCTTTCATTGCCTTCCTACAAAGAATAAGGTAAAGCACCGTGCTTTTCGAACAATGAAAAAACTGGCAATTAGACCAGTCCAAGATGTTACGATTTTCTCATATCCCACTTCTGAAAAATAATAATACATTATATACGTTTCGTAATCTTACCCATATCTACTGTTAATTTCATCTGATGTTATTCAGATGACAATTAAAAGTTAACAGCATCCGTCCGTTGAGATTATTAATTACTAATTTCCAGTTTTCTACTGAAATATACGGGTTACAACATTTTTTTTCTTTTTTTTTCTTTTTTTTGAGATTACAATCTGATCGATAACGATCAATCAGCAATTTTAATCTAACTTATTTTACTAATTTCAATCCTAATACTAAAGGTCTTACTCAACAGTAGTTCCTTAGACTCTAACACAAATAGACGACACTAACACTAGTGTGTAAGCACTACACTGTACTCTGCTTTACACTGACACTTATATACTAAACTAACTCAAAGGGCTTTGTCCTCTTGAGTCTTCTTGTCTGGTTGGTATTGTCGAGGAGCTGGATGGCCTCAACATTCACATGTTCTAGGAGTCGTTGTTCATGACCCTTGGCAAACTTGGTGATCGTCTGGTTAACAGTGTCAATCTCCAAGTCCCGATGGAGGTCACTGTTTCGGCAGTACCAAGGAGCTTTGGTGATATCCCTCAGTATTTTGTTCTGAAATCGTTGTATGATCTGGGTGTTGCTTTCTTTGGTACAGCCCCAAAGCTGAATTCCATAAGTCCAAACGGGTTTCAGGATTTGCTTACAACATTTTTGAATTAATTTCTGCAAAGAAGTACTAATATATTTTAATAAAATATCGAATACCGGATATCGGTTCAACATCCCATTGTCGAAAATGAGATTGCTGATAGTCTTGCTAAATAAAGCTTGCGATGATACAGATGAGACGGTGGACATTATCTGCAGTTACAGATAATTGTCAGTAACAGATCTTCTCAGAGCCTTAGCCTAAGACTTGAAAGATCTTATAGGTGGCAGCGTGCTATGGCCAGCCAGGCCATTCACCTCTCTTGTCAAAATTACAGTAGCATTTTGTTGTTAATAATAGTTGTTCGAAGTTTATTCACTGTCGAGGAGATTATTCAATATTTTTCTAACAAATATAATTACCATGATGTATTTTTAAACAGGTCTATAAAACGGATTTGATGTTTGCTGACAAGCCGGAGATTATGGACTTTTTAGCTATTGATTGCCAGGATATTAGGTATTGCATCAACAATTTCATTCTTATGAGCTGCATTTTGTTTTCCATTGTCACAATGCAATGTGGCTTTATCTATAGTGTGAAATTATTATATAGATAATAGTAAATTATACACCAAGGTGGTGAAGACTATGGTGTATATAAAATTTTTTCAACTACTAGCCAAATTTAAGACCAAAATTAAAGTAATTAGCAAACTCACCACGAAAAGCGTTTACCCCGTCGTCTGACTGACAAGTACACTGTCAGCTTCCGATATATTATGAACGTACTAGTGATGAGCAAAGCAAGACCAAGACCAAGACTCGAAAAGTGTCGGTCTTGGTCTTGGTCTTGCTTATTCAGTCTTGGTCTTGCTCAAATCTGTCTGGTCTCGGTCTTGGTCTTACTGTATTTTGTCCTTGAGAAAAATGAAAATATTGAAAAATAAGTAATTTTCCTTTGGATTTTAGCCATGTGTTAACCAGACATTGGGACAAAGACTATGTTCTCTTCGAACATTTTTGTAGATCCTTTTTTTTAAACAGTGATTTCTTTGTTTTTTTATGTATATGGTTAAAATCTAGTGAAGAAAACTGACAATTCGACATGCCAACTTATATTGTTCCAAGAAAAGCATATGTTGACGCTGTTACAAATATTTCATCTCATATAGTTACTGTGAAAAATAATTTTTGGTTGAGTCTTGCGTATTTAGTCTTGGTCTTGCATAGTCGTCTTGGTATTAGTCTTGTTCTTGTTCATTCTGTCTTGGTCTTGGTCTTGCGAGTCGAAGAATGGTTTTGGTCTCGGTCTTGGTCTTGATTTTTCGCAAGACCAAGACCAATTTTGCTCACCACTATAACGTACTCGTTATGTCATCAGTCATTTTTGGTTGAGCGTGAATTTTGAACTAATGGCATTTTTATACAAATAATTTTATCTTGGTAGGTAATTCTTAGCAGCGAATATGTTAAAGACAATCTCCTGGGTATACAAAATTATGTTGCACAAGTTTTTGTTGAACTACTATCTCTAAATTCTCAAAATATTTGAATTTGTCCATTATTGATCTAGGTTGATAATAGAAAAAATTATTGACCACCTATAGAGAAATTCAACTTCTCAGTTTGGTAGAAGAAGCAATAATTGTCAACTTCACAGCTAGTAGAGGAAAAAATAATATATCCTCCCAATTATCAATAATAAATTCTCATTATTGCTTGGAAAGATTTGTTTTCATCTAAGAACAATCGGATATATATGAGTGCATGGTAAGCCCACATATACATTTCTATAAAAACCTAACTATCCACCTATTCCTTCATTTCTTTGAATTTATCCATGATACCGCTGGGCGAAGATACAGCGTATTCCAATTCAAAACTTGAGCTTTGCGTAAGAAATGAGTTGGTGTTGTCTGTGAAACACAAACGTTGTTTCGCTATTGTTTCCCACTTCAGAAAGCTTTTGTCGTTCTGTCGATTCTCAGCGACTCTCGAATCGAATCGAAAGATTGTTTCGCACTGCAAAAGGATTGTTGTAAGATTTAGGTCAAGTAGTAATCGAAAAAAAAAAAATTATAGGTGTACACAGAATACGGGTCTATTGAAAAAAAAATAGTCTAGCGGTAAGCGATTGTTTAGAAATTACGATTTTTCACACGGCTGCATCATCAACTTTGTTCACGCTCTTGTTTCTTATATTTCGAAAATGAAAGTGGGACTAGCACTGTACCCGACCGAAATATAGGGTTTGCAGTTTACCATAATTTCTACATCCGTCTAAGAGGATCTGCAGAAGAATCTACAGATGTGTTACCATCTACAGATATGTTGAAATTTATCTTTCTCAATTGAAGGTGCCTTTAGACCTATTCAGATCTATTTCGGTTCGATTTTTCATGTGATTTTTATGATTAATCATGCGCATTGTGCATTATTTGCTGTTCACTACATTCTCTTATAGAATACGGGCAAAACTACTCTACCTTGTTTTTGCCTCGATACATTTCTTCAGAATAGCTTCCTTTTGAATTTTGCTATTTACTTTTGACAATATTTCTTCAAAAGCTCTTACGCTCATACGTGTAATGTTTTTGAAGCTCATAGGATCTACCAACATAAGTTCACTAAAAACCAAATTCGAAATACCACGTTCCCTTCGACTCAATAACCATTCTCTAAACAAAAACTGTCTATTAACTTGTTTCTTTTTGTCATTTTGCAGTTGTAATAATAACAAAAGATTTTAAGTTGCAAATGCAGCAGTTTCTGTGTTTCTCAAAGGCATTTTAATTATGTCCACACCTAAATATGACCTAAAGTGAACCACTCAAAATTTGTGAAAACAAAATCATAACCTTACATTTTCTATTTCTAATGACATGGATGACAAAAAATGTGAACGATAATATTTAGAAAGGTCCAAGTTCGACTCTGATGTAAAATCAAATGTTTTAAACAATATAAAATCAAATGAAAAATCCCATGGTCTGAAGGCGCCTTAAGGGTGGAAAGAATTCGATATACTTTCTGCTGCTTTATATTCCATAGCTTCATTTAACATTTTTTGGTATCGTAGCCAGAGAGCTCGTTGCATCTCCAGTGTTCTAGGAAATCTTAAGGTGCCTGGGAATGGGCAAGATTAGTGTTTCGCGAGATTTCTTGCCTCGAGAAAAACCACCTCGAGAATGTTCAAAATTTCTCAATATACAAGGGGATGTACAATATTTACAATAAAACATTTTTGAAACAATCCTGTATACGCAAGAATTAACTATTGACAAATTTAAATTTACAATGTATTCGAGTTACCGCAGACACGTAACACTTCAAAAGGATATTCTCCCTAAATATTAATTAAACAGAAAACATCTTAAGATTTGTAACAACCGCAAACTGGGTCTGACATGTTTTTGTCCCGTTCAAAGTAAAAGCTTCCCAGTTAATCACAGCTTGGCTTCGAATTATCCCTCGCTTTCCATTTTCTCCGGACTGACTGACTACTCGGATGATAAGTGAGTATGAATGGCCTTAGGTCGCAGGGGCGGAAGACGCAAAGACTGCAGTGGAGTGCAGTCGTAAGAAGGGCAGGCAGACTTTCCTAACCTGCCTCACACCATCCACGAGGTTTTCGTATTGATCTCTTATGTTCCCTTTCGCGAGGAGCACGGGAATCAATGGACTTTGTCTTTTAAGTCAGCACTGCATTCATTAACATGCATTTCTTAGGAGAGAGAGAGGGATTTGCATTCGCGGATTGAGGAAGGGTTGACGAGCCCTTAACATCGGAAATACACCCGGATTAAAAATTAATTAACTCGAAAGAGAAATGAAAGAGTCAAACAACGCTAAACTTGTTTCGAGTGTTCTTGAAGTATTGGAAAAAGTAATACATTTTTTTTCACTCCACCTTCCTTATATATAACTATTTTTTCATTTGTTTTTTGGTTGAGTTCGCTTATTTGTGTTTCAGAAAGAAAAAAAAAATAAAGTAATAAAACCCCTTCGGTATAATTATATGGTTTTATCTTTAAGAAAAACAATTAAGCGCAAACTCTAATTTTGGTATTAAAATCGACTGAAAGGAAACGAAATCTCAAGGATTTTCTAACGAACACCTCAACATAGGTATTGTAATTGTGCGAAGATACAACAAAACCCCAAGGATGTACTTCGAAGGGAGTATGTGAATGATCGTCGTGAGATACATCCAAATTCCTAACCACCATGTCTCCTAGAAACACATCGGATAGGGTTTCCTTCCTTCCGTACCGAAATCCACTTCAGTATTATTTAAGTTATAGAATAATTTGCATACCAATGTGTAGGTGTATTATACACGTCAGAATCTCTCTTGACCGAACAATTTCTCTATTTAAATTGCTTTCTTGTAAGTTTTAAAAGTGAAAATTGGTTTAAATATCAACCAAAATATTTTAGCTGCAATCGGAAATACCAGGGATATACCATAATTGCTCGGTTTGGCTGTGACAAGCTAAAAGAACTGATCGAGGTCACTGTTTTTTTGATATTCTAGAAATGTACAAGAAATACCTAACCACAGAATACACCAGCCATGGGATGGTGTATTATGTGACTTAACTTCAAGCGTTACGTCAAACGTCATTACGTTAAATATCACGCACGTTAAGCCGCGTAACAATTTATTTTGTGAGTGAGAATTCGACACAACTTTATGTGTGCGTATTAATTTATGCTAGTGTGGACGTGTTCGCTACATACAAGGGCCCGCAAAAGTTTTCGCCGCAGCCTACACACGCGATCCGTTTTAATTCAGACATCAAAGATATTTGTGCCGCAAAATCATTCTAATGTGGACGTACTTTTCGCGAAAACCAAGATTGTGAGGTTCGTTCCAACCTGTTATCCTACGTAACCAGTAATTGAGCTATTTAATGCGCATGCGTGAAAGAAATTAGTAAAATTACTGGTAATCTCTTACCAAACGTATGGAACGTATTTTGAACTAGTTTAGTAGTTATTAGGGATGCTGCTGTGAATACTTTGATTGATTTTAATATCATTGAGAATATATTTTGAGGTATTAACATTAATCAGAAAATGGAAGTAGAGAAACAAGACATTTCACTTGTAATTATAAAGCCTTCAGGCTTGAAAATACATAAAGATAAATACAACGAACTTATAAAAACCGGAATGGACAATTTTAACCTAAAAATATCAAATTAGTGGAACTTAATACTGATAATATTACCGATATCAAAATATCACAATAATAGAAGTATTTGTAGCCTTGATAATTATGTAGGTAAATGGCAAAATTATAATATGTGTTCTATTTCTACCATTTTTCAATTATATCATAAGTAGAAGCAATTCAGCAGAATATAATGTGGTTTCGGACTCCATTCTTCCCTTTTCTATTTTATCAACGACTACACAAAGAAACAGTCAGTAAGAAACGGTGCACACTATTTTCAAAACAGTTCAAAAACTAAAAACTATCCTATTTACACATTCCATAAAAAATAAATTTGACAGTTTGGGATAAAAATGTTGCCATTGCGCATGTATCTTAATTTCAGAACTGTCGATACTCGCTACCAAGCAAGAATCGTTTGAACGGTAATTTTATTGGTCCACAAACGGGATGGAACAGAGAACTGATAGTAATCGAGAGTTCTGAACCGACTGTTCATATTTGGATTTTTATACTAGTTCAAACTCTTCTAAATATTTTTTAAAGTCACAATATTTTAATGACAAAAAATCACAAAATGGTGAAATAAACATAATACCGATATACTAAATAGTATAACACTTACGTAAACAAACATAACAGCTGGTAATACTCGTTTATTACTTACCTTTAAATTTTTCTGCACGACAACAAAACAAAACACGCCTGCCACACGTGAAGAATTCGCGCATTTGACTCGATGGTGTGGGTGCGATAGTTAGTAGACCGAATGAAACAGAAGATGGTCGAGTGTTACGTTTCATACTTATAGTCTTAGAGAAATGAAGGCATTCCATATTAGGATACTATTCCATATTTGGTGACTTTCCTTTAATATTACTGTAAATGGTGGTTGGAACGAGCCTATTATTCCACTATGTCTGATTCAGTGGTATTAATGATTTGAAATTCTGTTGATTTCATTATTATGACCCATCTGATTAAGTATAAAAAAGAGGATTCAGTCAAGAAAAACAGACACCATTGGATTAAACATTTATATCAAAATAATCTCCTCCCGAGCGTAATTTTGTTTTGTTTTCATTGTGCCGAATGCTACATTCAACGTACCTACAACGTAGTTTTTTACTAATGTGGACGCGGCTTTACGTTTGATGCTATGTGCTTGACATATGACACATATACACTTTTTGTTCAATCAACTCAATCCTCTTTCCATATAGCACGGCACTGTTATTGGAAACTGCAACTTTTGCGTTGTGTATTACTATCCTTGTCATGGAATGAAAGAAAGGATTCAAGTTGGTATGTATACTGGGTTATTCATCTACTCTGTTCAATGATAGAAGAACCAAGCTGCTGCTCTTATATGGGCCCAGTATATCTACTTTAAATATCCGTGCCTATATGCTCGACTTTTTTGCTGGTTCAATTTTATGGCTAGATTCCTAGTGCCTGTTCTATACTGTATTTAGAATGTGCTGTTTTTTGTAAAAAGTATGCCAGTCCTCTTCCCATTCCAATTATTTGAAAAAAAGTATAATATGGTATCATTTCCATAACAATTCTCGACGCAAAATAATTTTTGTAGTTGTAACTCGTTCCGAAAGTATCTGATAACATCTTGAATACCTTAAAAAAGAATCCTTTTGAATTATTGCACAGCGATGCCGAAACACTACTTTCAATATTCATTAAAACCATGAGCATATAAAACGTAATGACATTTTCAACGACCAAGCCCAACATCTTCATATTTCAGAAGTTCTCTGCTTTTATAAGATTTTCTGTTTAAAATTCAACCGCATATTATGAATAAATTTCGCCCAAGAATGCTGCATTTCCCTTAGAACTCGACTAGTGAAAAGAATCTCGTAAAGTGCAATACATCTTTGCATCACATAGTTAAGACTGGAAGGGTTGTGAGTGGTCTTGAGGGGATGCAGGGGGTGAGGTTCCTCGAGTGGAAAATGTGATTTCTTCATCTAACGCTTCGGCGCACAAAAAATATAATTGTCGGCTTTCTTCCTACCAGGACGAATCAAAAACTTTTGTTAAATCTCAAGAAAAATGCAACAAAACATTTTTTACATTTTCCAGATGGAGAAGATTGAAGTGGGAAGCAGGCAAATGATATATGGTCAATCTGTCCTCTTCCTTAGTACTTCTCCATCAGTTCTTTTTCCTTCGAAGGGTAGTGGAATATAGTTACTGTATCTCTGTAACTGTATCTGTAGAGTAAGGAGGGTGAGTGTAGGCTCACAGCACTTAGGCCACATGTGATCCATTGTACATCCTCCCGAGGAGTTGTCCTCCTAGGTCATCGTCCATCCTGTCCTTCTCAGGAAGGTGGACAGGTCACTAGGAGACATCTCCTTTATATCGGCAGGTGTAGGCCAAGACTCACCGAACACACACTCTCTTATTGACGATAACTCCGGACACTCGCATGAGACATGCCTGACAGTTTCATGTTCCTGTTCACACATCCTGCATAAAGGTGTGTCCACTAGCCCCATAGTATGGAGGTGTTTCCTTAGTTGACAGTGGACAGTTAAACGTAGGTTTTTCCTGGTCATCGCCAAATATTTCATTGGCGCCAGCTTCCCAGTGTCGCCCAGGGTGATCCTGGCAAGACTGCATCCTTGTATATCCAGGTGACCACATGGGGTGACAGACCCCATGTGCGTCCCACTGTCCTCCGACACTGCTCATAAGCCACATATGCTCTTTTTGCTCTGCTGTGTAGATGAGAGTTCCATGTTAGTTTCCTGTCGAGGGTAATACCAAGGTATTTCACCTCTTCCGAAAAATTTGCTTTTGAAGATTTCGGGAGGTTTTAAACCCCTATAAACTTCTTTTCCTGGTGAAAAGGACCATCTCAGTCTTTCTGGGATTGATCGACAGTAAGTGTTCCTTACACCATGCCTCTATCGCACAGTGTGTTCACAAATTTGCCAGTCTGCAAGATAACTAGGTCATCTGCGTATGCAATTGTGTAGAATCCATTGTTGTTGAGGTGATTAATCAGAGTGTCTAGGACTTTGTTCCACAGAAGGGGTGATAACACTCCTCCTTATGGACATCCCCTCATGACCAGTCCTCTTACTGTTATGTCTTCTACATTGATACTTATTGCTCTACTAGAAAGCATCTTGAGTATCCATTCTCCTACTACCAGAGGTACATTCCTGGAGTTGAGTTGCTGGGTAATTGTTTGAAAGGTTGTTTTATCAAACGCTCCCTCGATATCTATGACGTGGTGGATTCTTTGTTGCCCAATGATCTTCCGATTCTGCCAACTACTTGGTGAAGAGCCGAATCAGTGGACCTTCTCGGAGTATATGCATGGTGATTTGGATGAAGTGGGTTGTGAACTAGCATTTCATCTCCTATATACCGCTCGCATAACCTCTCCATTGTTTTTAAGCACAACGATGTGAGACTAATTGGTCGGAATGCTTTTGGTAAGGTGTAGTCCATCCTACCTGGTTTGGGTATAAATACCACTCGTACTTCTCTCCACTTAGTACTGTATTGGATGGGGAAGCACTTAAAATGAGGATGCCTTGCTGCGGGGAGAAATGTTAAACTCCTCCAAAAGTGCATCCACTTTAATATCCTTCAATTTATCTTCTGTCAAATCTCTCTTTTCTTTCTATTTATTGATTTAATTTAATAACTAGGAGAAGCTCTCGCGAATTAAGGGTCGCAACAATTAGTTTGCTTTAAATCGCGTTGAAAACTTTTTGTATGATCCTGGTATCGACGACGACTACCGAACTGGTCATCTGTAAATACGGCGATGTATTTAGTGTCTTGTGGAGCTTTTAATCATATCTCCTCGAATAATTCAGTGAATGCGGGATGAACGGTTACAAGGTTTTTCAGTAAAGGGAAAGCCCTAACAAGATGCAGGAAAAGGATTGAGTTTCATTTAAGCGTCCGCTCTCATATTCTCAGTTCTTAAGAAATTCATTTATACATACAGTAATGGATCTTTGAGAGGTGGGAAAATAGTTTTAAGAGAAATTAAATCCAGAATTTTCAATGCGGTCCTTTTTAGCTGTAACATTTTTAACAGATTTCGCGATATATTGGAACTTTAGTTCTTTACGTCACGTTATGTTTAAGCGACCGTGGGTCGCGACGCAATAGATCTGACCATTACGTTACGTTACGTTACGTTATGTTACGTTGTTTCGTTATGTGCCTTGCTTGCGTGCGTGTGCTCTCTCCTGAGTCTCTCTCTTGTTTACGAAGCAGCTTCGGCCGGGAATCGAACCCGGGCCGCCCACGTGGATGGCGAGCATTCTTCCACTGAACCACCGATGCTATATAAAAATTCCATGCAAAGCTGGTATTCGCAGTGCTGGTGATCTACTTGAATTTGTTCGGATAAATTTTTACTATTATTTCCATAATTTTTTTTGCGCGATTGATCTTTTTTGTTTATTCACAGCATCGGTTGTCAGGACGGTAGGTTGTGTTTACTGGTTTCTAAGTTTAACACGTCGGTAAGTGATTTACTTACCGTTCAGTCGTCGAAAAGTAATAAATAGCATAAAAACAATTTCACCAAAATGCAAAATATATTTTAAACTGATCGAGAAGTATAAATGTCACTTTTGACATTTCGTTCATTTCGAAGAAATTTAAATTATTTTATTCGGAATTTATTCCAATACGATCGCGCATTACAAGTAATTACAACGTTTGCATGTAGATTCCCCTCGTAAAATTGGACAAAATTGGGTCTAGCACATTTACTTTTCGAAATACAGGGTGTTGAAATTTTGAAAACTTGAATGTTTGAATTCGATAACTTTAAAATGGATGGATAAATTGATTTGACATTTGGCAGGTTGTTTTTAAATGTAAAGGGCATATTTTTATAGAAATAGTAGTTTGTGCAACTAGTGTGGATATGATGGCCATATCGCACGAGGACGAAGGTTGAGCACGACGCCGTGGGCGGAGTGCTCAATCGTTCAAGTGCGATATGGACAATCCACACGAGTCGGACAGCATATTTTTTCTACGACCCACTTAAGAAAACATCTAGAAAATAAAAATTTCTATAATCTGTAATTTAACTTCAAATTGAAAATTTAACAATTCAATTTTATGTTTCCACTAATTTTTTGTGGTGAACGTACAGTTCTTGAATGTCCAATTTGTATGATGCTACGGTTTCCCTTTTTAAATATACGATGCTGATATAAGTAAATGTTGCCAGTCGGACTCCCTCATGAAGGGTACCGTACCATTATCTATAATAATGAATATTCTGCTAAATATTTCAAACGTCTACCTGTTGTCGTTATTAATATCAAGCAGAATAATTATTTAAAAATAAAATTAACAATAAAAAAAATTTCTTCACGAGGAATCGAACCCGAGTCCACCGCGTGAGAATCTGGTTTGCTTACTACCCGACCACCGAGGAATATGCAAATTGTTTATCTATAAGATCAGATGTATTACATCATTTTTGCTTAAAAGGAACTAAAGTTCCTACCGTGTGTCCCGCGACACATATAGCTATAGAATAGACGCTACATTGGAGAAAATTTAACATTTATTTTATAAATTAATTTTGAATAAATATTTCCAAGAAATTGGGAAAAAATTGCAAAATTTTGAATCGCTATACCATTGGGTGAAAGTTTCTTTGAAAAAAATTTGAATTTCACATCAAATCTCTCTGTAATTATAAAATGTTTATGTTGGTAATATTCGAAAATTATAATCATAGGATGAGGATGGAGCGTTCGTCTCAAGATAAAAAACACATTATCGAGTTCATTCAAGAAATCACTTCCTTTCTCCCCATCTGGTTAAGATAATTTGTACCAAAAACGTATCACTCTGTTTTTGGTTGATAAATCTTTCAAGAAATGTGTCGGTACCACTTGCGATAAAGACAACTGACCGAGAGGACGTTAGATTAAAATAAATCGAACTAATTGGCAAACAAAGCCCTAAGGAAATTGTTATTATGCATGCATGTAGGAGTAGATTTGTAAACTTCCTTATTTCCGACTACTCTTCCGGTTATGGACTACTTAAGGCCGATTTTAAAGTATAAAATACAGGAAATTTTAAAAAAGGTGGATCGCAAAAGGGGTTTAAATTTTCTTACTAATCTTCAGATAAGACAATGGTCACATATTTGAAATTTTAGAAACATTGATACTTTCATTAAATAAAGCAAGCAAAAGCGAGAAAATTCCAGACATATGGGGAATAGCCTCAGTCACGTCTATATGCAAGAAGGGAGACCAAAAGCAATGTCACAATTATACACTGTAGGTATCCTCGTAAGCTCGCACCATATGGGTAACTTTTTTATTCCTAGTTTCAGTGAAAAAACTAATGAATTTTACTCATGTGTGAAGTACCTTTAAATTTGACAATATCGAAAAATGTTATTGAAAAAAGTTGATCAGAACTGAAAACTACGTTCAAATGTGCAATTGCATCGATTTACATTGGAAAAGTAGGCTTTGTGCATGTTTAATAATGTTTCTATTTTCTTAATAACGCTACCATATTTGCGTAAAACTCTAATGCGTTCTGACAGTTACTGTCAAACATTTGTAGCTATCAAACATTCATTAGTTTGTCAGAGTATCCTATATTACACATAAAATCTGCATTGTTATTGTATTTAGAAATACGTTTAAAAATATGTTACATTTTTCCCATATAAATGTATAAGATCGTATATTTAAACAAAGTTTTCAATTCTGATAAACATTTTTGGATATTGTCAAATTTAAAGGTACTTTACTCCTGAGTAAAGTGAATATCTTTTGACAAACCTGGTATAATACTGAAAAAAAATTATATCTGATAATTGTATCTTAGATTTTAGAGCATGCAGAACTTTTTATTAAGAATAAGTTTTTTTCCTGAAATTGATAATAAAAAAATTTCCCATGTGGTGCGAACTTAAATGGACACAGTGTATCAGGGGCGCATATACGGTAATTACCCCCATTACCCCCTCCCCCTAGAAATAAAGATCAACTGCAGTGACTTTTTGCTTGATCCGGCAGCAGCGCTTTCTTACTTTCGACGACTGAGCGCCACTAGCTATAAGGATAAAGAACATGTTTTTTTGTCACAGACACAATACTTATCATCACAAAATTTTTCAAAGTCTTACTTAAATATTGCCTCTACCCCCCCAGACTCAAACTCTGGATGCGCCACTGCAGTGTATATGATTGATACTATCGTGAATATATAAATGACAAATTATAAATAATAGAATGAGAATAATACTAGAAAGCAGACTATCAAAATCACAAAGCGGATTTAGACAGGGAAGGAGTCAACAAGATCATGTTATAGGTATTGACGATAAAACAGATGGCAAAGAAAAGACATCTGGAGGGTAGCTTTCATAGATCTAGAGAAGGCATTTGATCCACAGAATGAGTAACAGGAAGCAGGTAATGGGGCAGGTATTTGGGAAAAACACAAATGAAAAATTGAAAAGGGAGGCTAAGACAGACATGAAGCAAAATGGGAAGAAGCGAAAACATTATCAATAAAGAAAAGCATGGAAAAATTCTATTTATATAGGATGAAATGTAAATCCAACACCTATAAGTTCGCATGCACACTCTTTCTAAACAAAAGTCACTGAGAAGACATAAGAGAGAAGCAAGGTCGTCAGAAAATCTTTAAAATTGGTAAGCTGATTTTCCTCGCTTCAGTAAACTATTATTTCGTGACGTAGAATGCTATTTTTGAAATATTAAAAATAAACATAGATATAAATTTATTCTTATTATTTTATGATTATAATTCATTCATAATCATGGAGACTGGACATAAGGAGCACAAACTCTGTATTATGAAAAATGTCCTCGAAATGCGTTAAATTGTGATGGCGCTCGTGTAGCAAATTGGTCTGAAATGTTCACTTGGAATGTCATGGTAAATTATTTAAGGTTATGTAAATGGAGATGGTTTGTTTATTTTAACTAGGTTACATTTTATGCTTGGTTTTAGCAGATTTCAAGGAAAAAATGAGTGATGCTTTTGCTGTTATGGAAATAAATAGTGGGAAATATCTTGAGCTCCCTTCAATGCGAACCTATTCTTCATTCTTTTTTTAATTACTTGGGAAATTAAACCACAATATTTTTAAATTCTTTATTTCAACGTTTCGGTAGCGTTCCAGCTACCGTTGTCAAGAAAAAATAAGTAGAAATTAATTTTTATACCTAACTGACACAACGATCCTCTTACTCTTTAAAATGAGTGTGACAAATGTAATCATTTGCTTTCAATGCTAAGATTATCGTGAAATTATTTCACCTACTACTGTTGGCCAGAAAAAATACAGATATTGGTGTATATTTTCACCGAATTACTATTCGGTGATATTTTTTATCATTTTAGTCTAGCTTGGCAACTTTTCACAACACTCGTTTTTACCATTAATTGTTAATTTAGATACAACTTTTATAAATATAAACACTAGACAGATATTTTTTTAGGTTAATTTGGTCGGCATACTTCACTCTGTCCTCAGACCAATTTGCTACTCTCGCGCCATCTACTATTCAATGCTTTTCGCGGACACTTTTTCGACATTTTTCCTATACAAGTTTATGCTCCTTATATCTAGTCTCCATGTTCATAATATTTGCCAAGAAAAGCTAGATATTGTGAAATGCATGGTTCATTTTGTCAATTTAAAACTTACAATGGAACTTGATTCGCATTTCTCCCTGTATATAAGTGGAAAATGAGAGCAGACCTTTTATATTCCCATTTGAATACGAGGTAGCAGTGTGTATAGTTCCTCATGACTCAACCTGTAAGTTGATGAAAATATTAATATTTTGGTTTGACAGAGAAGAATGTCACAGAGAAAAGTTTCTTTGTTAAAACTGAGTGAAAAATGTGTATATATAAGAAGACAAGATGTACCTACGCATGGGTGAATTCAATATCACAAAGGACACAATTTTTAATACCAGCTCTGTCGAGTCTTACATAGTTACTAACCTAAAAGTTCATATTCCACTGTCTATATATCTTTGGTACAAGAATAAAAGTGTATAAAAATAAACAATACGGTTTATCCTTGATCAATCAAAATTTTCCAAGTAAACAGATGCCCATAATCCCGTTAATAATATTTTCATAACCCTTTGAAGGAACTAAAGAAGCGATTCTATATGTACATTATGGTAAAAGGATATTGGGTGGAAAACCTTTTTTTCCAAAAGAGGGTAATAAAAATAGAGGTTTCTTTTATACCGGGATTAACTATAAAAATTCTTATCGTTACTGTAAACGTAAATTCGAAATTGCAACAAGCTATAACAACCAAAATATAATAAACATGAAAAGGTTTAGGACATTTCTTTTTAAAAGTCATTCTTCTCCCTTCCATATCAGATTATAAAAATCGTCATAAAAAAGACACCTCGATACAATAAAAAAATATCGTTTTCGAGATGTATATACGACACCTACTTGACGTTTGTTCTTTAGTAGTGGTCGTATAAAATGTTTTAAATTGACTTGGAAGTTAGTGCACAAGAAATACAGACTATATTTTCGTTTAACACTAGGCATTTCACACTTTATCACTTTTGTAACGAGTTGCTTTGATGTAGTGTGTGTTATGAGAACGTCGTTTATGACTGTAGTATACTTGGCGTTTTCTTACACATGGGAAAACCGGAAAATTATTAAGAAAAAATAAATAATATTTTTTTTAATTGAGAATCACCTGTTTTATTTTTGGGCTATTTTTAACCAAGTAGCCAGCTCTATAATTTTTATTAATTCTCTAAGTTATCTGTGAGATTTTGTAAGGTGAAATGTAGATGTATCTAAGTATAGTTTGTCTCAAAGTATATCGTTTCAGCTTTTGCCGGCAATCATAGAATTATTATTGCAATAAATCATGTGGCTGCTGTAGAAGAGATCGCCAGTGGTGTACTATTTAAAAAGCATCAAATTCACAAATATCTATCTTTTTGTATTTTTATCATACATCCTTTGTTTTTTATTTAATATGGGAAGAGCATTTATTTCTCTAAATTTTTTTTTCTTTTTCCTTCTAAATGAGACATTATTAAATACTATTAAGTTAAATAAACTATAAACAGTCCCGCCCTTGTCTTTTCACTCGACTGTTGTTGGGCTTCATTTCAGATAAATGTCTATTAGGAAGGTCGTAAATGGTCGTATTTAGATTACTGCCGTCAAACGCGAAAATGATATACTTTGAGACAAACTATACTGTGTTAACATTAGACTGGGCCAAAAATTTGATAATAAGAGTCGGGCTGGAGAATCTAGATTTAGATAACCACAATAGATCTGGAAAGGCCACTGTAGCATTGGCCGACAAGCCACCTTAATCAAATCTAATCTGTCATTTACAATGACACAAAAAAGTGATTGGGAAAGTTAGAGGTTTTAGAGATCTCATAAATCATTAATCTGAAAACAAATTCCCATACTCATTTTTAGGGAAATGTCCCTAGACAATTTTTTTTCATAATTTGACGTTATCTGCACCATACTGTAAACCTTAATGCGAACTAGGTCCAATGGTTGATGATGCAATTGTTTTTCATAATTGGCTGTTTTTACTTCTGTTTTAAACGTCAAATTGGGGTCCTCATGTAAGGTAATTCAGCTGAAGAATAACTCAATAAAGCATTTTAGCCCAAGCAATTCCTGAGAGATAAGTAAATCTGGTGGACAGTTTGTTATAAGTCTCTGGAATATTGGATAGTGATCAAGGGAAAGATCATTTACAGAGCATTTTATGTTTTTTTGACGGTTTCAATCGTTCCCATTCAAAATTACAATAGTTAGCTTTTCTCCTACTGTTTTTTATCTGAAAAAATTAATAGTTGTTTCTTTCACTAGGCTGGTGTTTCAAAGCGGCGGCGCATCAAAGGTTAGGAAACCAACCAAGGGATTGAATTTCTTTTCTGTCATGTAAAACATATACTTTTTTCTTCGAATAACATTAAAAGTTACTTTTTCATCCAAAACTCCATCATTTTGTCTTCACCCAATGTCATTGTCAATTTTTCTGTTATTTAAAATGAAAATTTTCCATTTAATAAAATAACGCGCGCTACTGCATTATCTTCCTGCGTCTTCCCGTTACTTATAGTAACGTTTAACCGTTAAAATATATATTTTCATCACAATTAATTCAAACAAAAATATTTTTTATACACTCAACAGTTTAATAAACTTATATATATATATATCAAGTTTCAATTGAAACATGTGTTGTCTATTTTGATAAAACCGTATCCACACACATACATTCATCGACTAACATCAATCTAACGTCGTCAAAACGGCCTAGATTGAAGCAAACATTACAATCTAGAGCTCACTTAGCAGAAATTATCTAATTTCATTCGAGTTAAAATAATGACTTCGCGTCATACATTCACACTTGTCGCTAACGATGTTTATCCGCCAAGGGAATTAAAGAAAACGGAAGAAGTATTTAAGTTTATGTGAAACAAAACTAAATATGACAATTCTCATAAGGTCGCTTTATTCAGCTAACGCGATCAGTAATTAAAATTGCTTGTAGGCCAGATACGAAATTAGAAATTCGTTTCAAACCCACGTGGCCTGTTGTCAGATTTTTAGAATTTTGGTTTGCAGTTGGAGGTGAAGATGTCGCTATTGTCACAACTATTACACTTCCGTTACTGGAAGACATGTATTGATTGTGATTTTGGTGTCTTCTTCAGTCCGTGATTGAGCTCTTATAGAGCTCGCGGACGGAGAACATATGCCTTGTACTGATGAGGCGCAAATACACTGAAACCGGTCTACAAGTTATGTTATCACTTCTAATCGCAAACCAGAATGGTTTGTGTTAAATATCCTGTAGATATACCAACCCCTCTCGACTTTGAAGTGTAATTCAATATCTGTCGGGGGCTATAGCCCGGAAAGTAGTTGTTGCTTCTCAATTGAACGGTCACTGTCTTCGAAAAATAGTTTTAAAAACTTATAATAACTATTACTCGGCGATATTTATTAGGAATTTTCTCTTTCTCTTTATTTATTTTTTTTAACCGTGCTATAGAGGTTACTGTGTATTCATAATTTGTTTTTTGTCTAAAACGACAAAAAACCTTCTATATCTTTTAATTCCTATTTCTTCAGGGGAGAAGGACTGATGACAAGACAGTTCTACTTCACACTATCAAAATTTAGCACTGGCGGATTTTTCCCTCTATTCATTCATTCATTCCATTCAATAACAAACAAAATAGAGAATATCGAGTAACTAATAACCACAGCAAATTTCTTAAAATGCTATTGGCAATTTAAAACTAGACAGTTTTCTACTTTCCGTACACTTTTATATAACATTCTAAACGCATTTCCATACACATACTCTATTCCAATTTCAGACAGTGGCTAGAATAGAAAAATCAATTCACAGGCGTTGAGGCACAAGCTTGGTGTTGGTAGTCACTCGGAGGGTCATCTTACAGGAATAAAACAACTACCTGTAGCACTGGGATACGTTCTATTTATTACTTGAACTTACTACTATACATTATACTACTAATTACTCATGAATTGTGATATTCATATTAACATTAACACTAATATTAATAATAATTCTTGAAACACTATCTTTTGCATATTTATACGACAAGTCAAGCTCATCATAAGTAAATATAAATAATACTATTTATGTTTATTTCACGCTCTGAACTTGACTTCGTACGTGCGACCTTCCTACTTCTATGATTCAACGTTCTTATGATTTATTGAAATTAGCTTCAAGGGAATGTATGTCTTTTATTTAAATATTATTTTTAACATATTATATTGACCAAAAGGCATCACACCTTCCCCTTTTACGAAAAGAATAAATTCCGTTGAACTTCCTTTCCCCCTTATGAAATGAATTTACAAATCTCCTAAAAATAGATGATAAATGATTATTAAATAATGTCATTAACCTACGGTTACATATATTTATGAATTAATGGATGTCCATTGTCTTCAAAACTTGTCTACGATAACTTGGTCGTTTGTCATGTTTATTTATTTTCACTTAATGTTTTTATTACTTGTTATCCGAATTTATTTACTATCACTAATTGTTTATAGTGTTTGTTATTACACTTTGCTTACTATCCATAATTATTTGTAAACTCACTCACACTTTTGATTCTTACACTTTTACAATTTTTGATTCATTTTACAGTAAGGGTATAGTGTGTTTTTGTGTATTTCTTCCATCACACCTGATTCTAATTTGATTTTACAGTTAACCTCACTCACCTCTGTGACTGTAAATGAACCTGTATATTGAGATTCAAACTTGAATTGAAGGCTTGGCTAAATCTCATCCTGTTTTTGATCCGTATGTTCATCCTTAGCGAAACACGGTTATTTTCAAATTGCAGAATTGGTAATTTATGCGCCTCTAAATTATTCAGTACTTTATATACTGCTGGCTTGCGAATATATTTCTTTATTTCTGTGGAAACAAATCTTTTAATTCCTTTATGGATATCCTTGAAATGCTGTCCGCATAATTTGAATTTCCTTTCAAATATTGTATTTCGAAGTTGTATTCTTCTAAGTCTAATCTAATTCTTGTAAGTTTCGAAGTTGGTTCTCAAAAAAAGATGTGTTAACGGCTTGTGATCCGTTTTCACAATTAAATGTGGAGAGCCATATAAATAACACTTAAAGACACCAAAAGACATCACACGGCTACTAGTGTCTGAACAGAATCGCGCGGCTTAAAATACATTAATATAGATAGACGCATCCACACGGGGCACAGATAAGGTATAATGTATTTTTAGTCGCGCGATTATTTTCAGACACTACAGACACTAGTAGCCGGCCCAAAGTGTCTCGTCTGGAAGCGTTGCTAGTCCTAAAGCTACATCGTTTACTTAATTGAGTAGAGTTAGTTCCGCTGAAAAGGAATTGGAATTATCCTTAACTCCCATCTGATTGACTTTTCACTTATGTATTATACATTTTTATAATCCTTTGTAGAGGAGAATCAACAATGTAATAATGTATAGGGTGTTCCATTTAGGAAATTAGGAGTGGGTGCCATAGGGAGGAAGGTGTTGAAGTTATAACGTCCAGATATGACTGAAAAGACTTGCTTCTTATTTATATGATTTTTTTTTACTTTTTCATTTTTGACGCCATCATAATTATGTTAGGTGTATGATTTTCATTGAAATACACTGTATATTTATATATTTTTCATCAAAATCGACCTGCAAACAAGTTATAAATAACAGTTAATCAGTTAAGGAGCGAAGCAACTTTTTTTATCGATCCTGCCTTGCCTTTGTTGTTTAGTGACTGGCCTATGGTACAATCGGTAATTAAACATGCTGATAAAACTCACGGTTTTGTGTGTCAAAAAAATACCGGATGTACTTATTATAGCGGTGGCGTCGCTGAAATATTTTAATTTAGACGAAGTAAAGAAAATTAACTAAATGAATCATATGAGAAAATGTTGTTTTGCGTATAACAATACAATTTAATTTTAAATGTTCAAATTTAGCCGATTTGTTAATGAAGAGTTAATTTAAGAAACTTTTTGAAAAAAATAGGAAGTAGGATTATAACACAAAACGTCAGGATCTGAATTTAAGAGTTATAACCAAATAAGTGAGGTTATGGTACAAGAATTGAACCGGACGAGCCGAAGTAAAGGAAAGGAAGACATCTTCTCTGAGTGGTGTGAAGGCCTAAAGGGTTATACATATATAGTTACAATTTGTTACAGTAAAAAACCGTAACTAAACTGTTTGCATGCTTCCGGTCGCACTCATAAAGTGTGCCACTAATTAGACAGGGATGTTTCCAACCGTAACTTCCAAATTGATTAGAAAAAATGATGAAACTTCATTTAACCCGTCTCAACGCATTAAAAACTATATCAATTACATACCTTCCGACTTTTTAAAATCAACTTCCTTCCGTTCAACTCAAGACAATCATCTATGAGTTGAGGTACACGAAAAAAAAAGTTTGGTTGGATAGTGTTTGAAATTAATAGAATTCACATTCACTCGATTTGATGCAATGTGATTATTATTTATATTTATATAGCAGTCGTCTTGAAATTTTCCATTTTGGAAATCAAAATAAGTGTTAATGAATGAAGTGCTTTCAAGGAAACCTACATGTTTATGTTGCTTGTTCCTGGAACTTGTTCCTGAATGTTGCCAAAAGTTTTTATTTAAGTTCCTCGTTGTTAACAGTTGCAGCAACAAAAGTTCCTATAAGATGCTTGTTTCCATATTTAGCGGCAAAGATCAAAGGAGATATCATTGGTAGACATTTTTTGTTTCTCAACGGTATTTTTATCAGTGCGGACATGTTGTTGCTTGTTCCTCACTCGAAAGTTGTGTCGTGAAGCCGACGCGTCGTTGCCGAAACTATCGCTCAACTTGATTTAGTTTATCAATAATAAGAACATTACAATAAAAACATGTCGTTTAAATGGACACCAGAAAATATAATATGTTTAATTAAATTATAGCGAAATGCCGAGTGTTTGTGGAATCCACGGGATAAAATGTATGAAGACCGTTACAAAAAACAGGATTTGTGGATGTAGGTCTAGTCCAACATTTACGGACTCGTTTTTTCTGTTTTTGTACAATAATTACAATTGCAGCTGCTGCTGCCTGTAAATCTTCGTCGCACTACATTGTTTAGAAACTAGGATCACACACTGCACTGGTGTAGACAAAACATTTCCTGTTGCAGCAACAAACGAAACATTCTCAAGAATGAGTTATTTTGGTGTAGACAGAATGTTTACTGAACTTTTGCTGTTGTTTCTGTTTCCATAAACAACCAAGCATAAGCAACAAGCAATAAATGTTCCTCTGTGTTTCTTTGGTTTGGACATGGCTTAAGAGTCTTTTAATGTCTTTGTTGATATATTTATGTATATTGGAGTGACATTCAGTGAGACATGAAAGATCTATTGTGCCCCTTACTTTTACTTAGCTCCTGATGAAAGGCTCAGAAACTTGTAGCTTATCATATCTGCATGCTTCAACTTGGTTGAATGTATCTTTTCTATCCAATGCAATGCAAATCGCAAGTATGTGGATGGAGATTTCTTCTGCCTTGCCACATAATGTACATTCTTTTTGCTCCACTATTTTGATCTCCTCCAGGTAACACTTCAGGCGACAATGTCCTGCTAGGACCCCCCCTGTTAAATTTCCTAGTGCAGTTTCACTTTGACTCATGCATTTATTTGGTCTTAACAGCCAGCAGAATATTTGATTGTCTTAAATCTACTAGATCTTTCCATTCTTATGATATTCTCATTTTTTTGGCTTTGGGGGGATTTCGGCCCTCAAAAGGGTGTTTGATTCCACCTCTTAGCTACTCAATCTGCTATTTCGTTTCCATCTATTTCCTTCTGTCCTGGAATCCACAGTATTGCTCTCGCCGAGTTTGCCGATGTAATCTCACACCATTTTGATATTGATGGTTCCCAAATGATCTTTTTAAATATTTATTATTCATTCCTATTCTTGACATTTCAAAAAAATAATATGTATGAGTAGATGAGTCTAATTTCAAATTATATCCATTAATTGCTTCACTCTTCCCATTTCCAAACAGTGTTTAAATTAAAATTAGATGAACATTGTGTTTTATGTGTGTAGAAATTAAAAAAAAAACTACTAGAAATTAGTAGGTTCTGATGAACTACCGGAAGGTTAAGTGACGTCACGAGGTGTGATTGTCCACCGGAGATGGGCCTATTGATTGTTGAGTTTCCTCTTCCGTTTTTGTTATTCTACCTTTGATTAAGGATTGGCAACGTAAAAATTGATACATGATGCTGCCGTTAGGCAAACTAAAATAGGTCTATTGACCATTCGGATTCGATTTTCATCTACGTGGACTATTTGACGCTACGAATCTGAAATATTGTTGTGATGATCCGTCATTCAATTTAAAGACGTAAACTTCCTATAAACATAATATCATATATTTTGTCGTTAATGAGATATAAGGTGTTTTGTAATAAACGAGCTCTGACTGTCAGTGGAAGCCCCTTAGTGACGCTACTGGTCTTTAAAACGAATAAGAAAAAGCATGTTTCCTTCGGAATTTTGACAATTACAAGAAATTCATCATTATAATTTTGTCATACCTCCAGATTAAATAAAATTAGGTAAATAGTAGTTTATCCAATTCCTCTATTAAATGTGACACTTTAAGTCACTCTTTGACGTTAGGTAACGTCACATTTTTCATAACCTATCAGCTATGAAAAGTAGTTATGTGAAAACTTTACGTAACTGTTTAAGTTTCAAGGAATAATTTATTAATTAGGTACTGTTAAAACTGACAATTATTTCATTATTTAAACTGACATTTACCCCATTATTTTCATTCAATAATATTTTAAGATTTATAAACATTGAAAACAGCATAAATTTTTAAGGACACAGCTATTTAAAGTGAGTCAATTTTCTGGGTTACTTCATAGTAACAGTACTTCTAACACCTTTTGAATCCACTTTAATATTACCATTGTAATTGAAGATTTTATTAAATATTATAAAAGCGCGGAATTAGATAAAACGTTGTACGCAAGCACGTTATGAGAAGAGCGACATTGTTCAACTCGCGTAATTTGGCAAATATTATCCATCTCCCAATACATAACCGTAATTTTTTTATTTAGTCTGGAAGTATGCTAGGCTAGACCAAAGAGCCCTATTTCAACCTGTTATTTGGGACACTCTGGTAATGGAAAAAAAACATACATGGATAGAGATTCGCCCTTTTTTCTTTGTTGTTTTAACGACATGCGCATTACATTCCATAAAATCTGTTTCTACTTAATACAGTATACATATTTAATGATTAAATCGTATTTTTAGGTCATATACGAATAGAGGAAGCAGCCTGAGATTGAGCTTTGTAATCACGATTTATTCAAATTGAAGGTCGATTTCGATAAAATTGTCTAACTACATAGTCGAACTAATGATCATATGAATATTAACAAACATTGTTTCCATTTCTTATAGTTCAATCATGGCTTTTGCGTACTCTCAAAAATAATGACTATGTATGGTAATAAGCCGATGCATTCGCTTAAAAATAACGTCATTTTTTTTTCTATAAAAACTTAATGGAAATGCAGGACATTTTTTTCCCTAGATTACACGTTTTAAAGACGTGGCATACAAGAAAATTACACGAGTTAAAAAGGACCCTATAAAAGATACGATTTAAGTGAAATGTGGGTGAAATGACAGGTTTTGAGACTACCTATTTGCTTTTTTGTTACTTTTATTCATTTAAGGAATGGTAGAAACCTACAATTTCACGCACGAAAGCTCGAAATGTTTTTCAATAATGGTTTTTCTTTTTCTTACTTTGGCATTAATGTTTCTCTTTGACCTAGAATTTAATGCACTTTGATATTAAGGAATAAATAGATATTGATGTTATCCATAGACACATGAAAAATAACCTGAGTGCAAAAAAAACTTCCAAATTAAACTCTTTTTTTAGTGAATTGTTTTTTACCTTTTAAAAGTTAAACTCTGCTCATTTGTTAACTAGAAGCCTAAAAATTTTTTCACTTCTTGGAGCTGTTTTCGAAAGGATTTAAAAAAGATCCATGTTGGAAAAATTGGAAAATTTTGATTTCTCGCTTGTTTATTAACAATTGAAGGTATTAAGTAATAAAAAATGTAAACAATGCAATGGTACACATAAAACTTCATACGTCATACTTATTCTACTTTTTTTAAGTATAACATGAATTTTTGCATCAGTCCCATATTTTTGTAAAATTTACTACTGCCACTGCTATTTTAAAAGTCTCGTCTCGAATCTCACTCGAGAGTCTCGCAAATATTAATTAATAATTATTCTAATTACCTATCGAAGAGCTGCAAACCCTTACACTTCAATTGAATGTAGAAGACTGTCACTATAGTTATGACCCTGATGCTGATGATGAAAACAGTGACGAAAATGACATAGAAAATCAAATTTAAGAAATTGCTGACAAATCTAACGCAGTTTGCAAAATAACGTCTGTCTTTTCAAAAATCAATTTATATGTGCCTGTGAAGCCTCTCTGGAGAAGCAAGTAATCTAACTCTTGTGTTAGAGGTATGTACAGGATGGAATTCCAGTGATGACAAGCTAGCAGTTGCTCTGAAATGTAATAATGGCCTCAACTTCTTCTGCCAAAACACAGATCTACAAAAATTCGCAGTAACAGAAAATTAATGGGAAACACTTGAAGAAGTAGATAAATTATTGATAGACGTTAAAATTATAGCAAACAAAATACAAGGGGAAACATATATCACACCTTGCCAATCGTTATTGTATCAGTCAATCTAGAAAGTGAAATTATTGAATAGAACCTCAAAGCCATTCGTAACAAAGTAAATGAATTGCTTATAATGGATTTTCAGGCAAACCGTGTTAAAATTTCAAGAAACTACCAAAAAACTAATAGGATATTGTAGTAATTTTTGATCCCCGGTATGAAAAAAATTTGCGAGACACTCTCGCGATACGAAACTTTTTTTGTATTGCGAGACGGGACTCGAGACCAGACATTCCACCTTTCTTGCGTGACAAGATGATATTCCAAGACCTCGTCTCGTCTCGTGGGCATCACTACCACCAAATGATTCCAGAGTCAGTCCATGAGAAACAAAAAAACAATTTTTCGATGAAAATAATCAAATTTTATTAGTAATTTAAACTTTAGCAAAATAAACCATAAATATCAAAACATATCTCTTTCTCATGACTCCCCCTGTACATCTACTATTTCCACAGCCTTAATAAATTAAAATTTTCTTCTCCATGAATTTATGTTTTTGTTGGTGTTACATCCCTTCAAACGCACCAACACTCGTAATAAATTGCCACCCTGTTGACTACAGGTGAGAGATATATAATTTAATTACTAAAAGCCAAGGCTCCGTTGTGGCATATGGTTCTTCGGAAGATAGACTTCCTGTAAATCGCGAGAGTATGAGTATTTCCTGTCCGTCATGCGAGTTGAACACTAGATATTGTTCCCATAGGTAATTCGGTTTGTTGATACACTCTTAATTATTAAGAAAAAACTATCAGGTGGTGCTTTATGGGGTGAGTGTCGAGCTATATACACTGCAGATGTACGATATAATTTGTTTTATATTCCGAAAAGGGGAGATAAATTAGTTCAGAATAAAGGAAATAATCAACAAATTTCACAACATAAAATTCAGAAACATCAAGATTCACATCACCAGGAGTGTTTATTATAAATATTGATGTAAATAATTTGCCCTGTTTTTGATGAAAATCTATGGAGAGATCAAGAATTCGACAAAATCAGCAGTAGTGACAAAAAAAAAACATTCAAAAACTGTCAAAGCTCTCATATTTAGTGGTTTAAAAAATAGTACTTACTCAATTTCATTGAAATTTTGGGAAATGCAGATTGAATACTCACTTTTTGCAAGAAGTGTACAGAATTTTTTTTTGATAATAGTCTATGGGCGAGTTGTATCAAACACTTAAACCCGGTTTAATGATAACCGATGTTTAGACTGTGGTAGATTCATGTATTTATTATCAAAAATTTCGTCTAAACATCAGTCATCATTAAACCGAGTTTAGGTGTTTTGTACAACTCGTCCTATGCAATTTATTGATAAAACATGCCAAATACGGTCCTGTCATGTCTGACTTTATAGACTGAATCGTCATTTTACAAACTTTTATCACGATAGATCACTGAATATATTTTTTTCTTGGCGATCTTATTTTTTAACACTAATATTTTTCACTTAAAACACTTTTTTTATTTAACAATTCACTTAAAAGCTTAAAAGTTCTGCCTAAGTATAATTTCTTGAAAACAATTTCAATCCACAGAAGCCACTTACCCTATATAATAACTTCGACCGCGTGGTATCCTGTCTTTGTCAAACTGTAGTAGTGATTATCGCCTTATTTCATTCCCTAGCTTCCTCATTATCCACTTCCTTTACACTGATTCCTCTCAACAAGGGTTTACTTTGATTTGTTCCTTTCTCATACGTATAAATCAGGATATTGCATAATTATTCTTACGATTACATAATTACATCTTCAGAATAAATTTTTGATTATTGTAGAAAATACGTTTGAAGTTGATTGGGAATTAAGAATGTGTTTTGCAAAATTATATTTGGTTTATGTTTTCGAAATACGAAACTTTTGTTTTGAGGAATTAAAAATTATTCAAAATAAATAGAAAATATTTAAGTAATTTTTGGATAATTTTGTGAATTAATAAGAAACTTTGCTCAAATAATATTTTCCAGCCAAATACCTCAAAAATATACGCAAACTATAGGTAGAATCATGAATTTTGAGGTGAAATTAATGACAAAATATGCAGTTTTGTGTTTAAAAAAAAATTTAAACCGTTTACTTTAATAAAAACATGTTCAGTCTTCTTATACGAGTAATACCTGCCATCCCTCTTATAAGTGAATATCAAAAGAAGACCTTGCGCTTCTTCTATTGCCCTTCTGGTTCCTTTGAATTTTCTACAATTGTATTCAAAACTTTGCAGGTATATCACAAGGTGTAAACAGGACCGACCAATAGTGCCGATAAAAATTTTTAGTGCATTTATAATACAACATAAATTAAAATGGATTGTTGTACATTCACCTTATAGAATCAATATTTTGTATTAGGGCTTGTTTTTAAATTGTCTAGATACAATAAACAGCTATTAGCTAAGATATTTACTGCTTTTCTGCAGCTCCAGTACGGTTCTGCGAGAAGGTGCAAGAAACCAATAAGGGCAAAAGAGAAGTTACTTTAAGATTTGACCTTGTACTGGTCTCGTGAGAATATTTTTCTTGTAATAAGTAAAATACGTTATTAGTTTTAATACGAGTAGTATACTAAGGCCCAGCTGACAGCCTGACGTTCTTTGAACGTAATTCTTTCATCACCCATTATGTCGTTTTGACTTTTTGGATGAAGTTGAATTTGGGAAAGCACAAAAACCAAAAATATTGATACAGCTTTATCTTTATTTATAATTTTTATGACGTGACCTTGTTAGCTGGGGGGGGGTTATGTTTTTTATGTTTCTTATTATTTTGAGATATATCAGGTAGGTACCTTCAAATTTTGCAAATGAAAATTGGAAGCTTATATAGAGAGATCAGTACTGAAATCTGTAGCTTGCCTTGAGATCAGATCTAGACTGCCTTCAAAAATTCTGGCAAACCACAATAAAGATACTTAGGGGCACAAGAGTATAGTAGTTGTGGGCAATGAAATCTCAGACACTGTTCCTTTAGCAGCACAAAAAACATAAAGACTGCCTCTGGTGGTGGCGATCTAACCAAACAATGTTCAAACTTATGGTTTATGATTCTTTATGGTTTTCTGTCTATGGACTGAACTAATAAATTTGTGATAACCACATTTCAAGCAACCTATTTCCAATGACAATCTAATAAAAAACGTACAATAGGTTTCCACTCAAACTATAGAGCGGGGTTTAGTCACATTTTCGCCACTGTCTTCGGTAAAAGCAGTGTAGTCTGTAGCAATCTATTATTTCCTACTCGTAGTAACGCCACTGTCACGTTACTTCTATTCAGCAAACTCCTTTTCTTATTATAATCATGTTCTCTGTTTTCTTTTGCTTGGTTGCCAAATTGTACCATATTTTAAATAATCGATGGAAATAGAAAAAAGTAAATAGTATCCGGTGTAGATATTTTGACTTTCACAACATTTCTATTGAAGGTTGTTGGAAGTATTCCGTATATTTTTGAAAGAAGTAAGATGTGTCTCTGTATATAAACAACGCACAAAAGCACATATCCCCAGTGAACGTATATATATCGATTCTACAGCAAGAAAGTAACGACATATTCAGATATTAATAAGCATGTCTGTGACGCATACAGAGTACGTACTTGAGCAGTCTGGTCTTTTGTTTTTACCCTCTAAGATGTGATGTATTCAATGGGGGCGAAGCGAGGCAAATATACGCAAACTTACGAACTTCCCCAGTTTTTTTTCTCTTGTTTTAAGAATACGACTCCCAACACCTATTCTACAGTTCCATCACGCTTTTCTTAATTGATAGAGCAGCTCAAAATTCACCAAGAAAATTGTTAAAAACATTCTCTATAAACAGACTCTATAATTTCATTCTCGAGTTCTCGAAAATTACAATTTTCTCACATGACCGTTATATACTTACAAAAAGAGTTATCTTCAACGTCATTAGTTATGTCTCCAGTTGATAGTTCCGTGTAGGGTGACTATCTGGTAAAGAGCCACCCCATCGTGTAGGACTATTGTAGTAATTTCACTTCTTTACATGCACTTCTCAGTGCCATATGGTATTAAACTTTACGTACTTTACTTGAATTCTCACAATATTTCCAACCATCTGTTACAGAATAGATAAAATTGATGATTATAAAACAAAGCCGGTAATGTAAACAGTAACTTGGGGGGATCTCTAAAATATATTTACAATAAAAAAAGTTGGGTTTATAGTTGGTAAGTGAATGGAAATAGGTCTAGATGATCACTATTTGCGTTCATTTCAAGATAAAGAGTAGAAAAATACTCAAAATAATAATAAAATTATTCTCCTAGTTTTTAGTTAACTCCCTAATAACTTGTAACTAGGGGCAGAGTTTATCCTAATATTTTTTGTAACTACCCGCGGTTCGATGTTGATGGAGTACAGGGTAATTGGGGTACAGGGTACTTGCGCTTTGTGCTTACCTTCCTACAGTTTGATGTTATTGGGGTACAGGGTACTTGCGTTTTGTGCTTACATT
>CAJUYG010000501.1:139427-170871 GCA_910591675.1 Galerucella calmariensis
ATTCGGCATACTTAACTGTGAAATTAACAATTTTCTTCCATGATCGATATTCACCATTTAGGTATAATTAATTAATTATTGATACTACATGTGGCAAGATTGTACGTTCTATGATTTTACAGGCGGAATGGGTGTAGAGAGAAGGTGTACCCCACTATTACCCCGTTAAATTACATCCGGTCACTCAATTTTCCTCGAATGGACTCCGGTAAATTTTTAATTAAACCAACACACCTTTAATAAACTTCAGACGAAAATAGAATTTGATTTTTTTCTTAGATCGAACAAAACTGGATAGAAATTAATGCATACCTCACTAATTAAAATATATTTATACAGCAACGGAGTACTGGTAACTAATAATTACAATATAATATAACACTGGGAAACTGGAGAGGAAGCAATAAAAGTTCTAAGGTAACTCCTTAAGTTATTGCCTGCATTCCAAGTTCCATTGTATTACAAACATGTTTGAGTACAATATTATTGAAGAGCACATCAGAATCAGCTTAATTGCTGCTTCTGAATCTTTACAATAAGCTGAATCAAATTTTTCCAGATATCAAAAGGAATATTACTTGCCACATTTGGTGAATTTAACACTTACACTTTTGAATATATTTGTACGACTGGCCTCTTATTGTAGGTACAATATTTAAATTCCATTTGAGAAAAAGCTCTCCATATGTTCAACTACAAACAGTTCCCGTTTGGTCTTTGATGCACTTTTTCACCCTAGGATGCCCCATACTTAGTGAAATGTTTATTACAAACTGGAACAATATTGAAAATCATTATCCAGAAATTTCCACTTTCTATTTTATCTATAAATATTTTATTTCCATTATAATGCAAATATAAAAAGAGCATTAGAAATAAAGTAGGTATAGGTGCAGTCAGACAAAGAAAAACAAGTAATGAAAGCTGTAAAAATACTTTTAACTTGAAAAATTAAAGAATATATCGTAAGTTTTTAAATAAATATAGTTTTAAAAATATGTAGTGTGCGCCACTGTTGTCAAAGAAAGCTGATTTCACAAGGTAAGTCACAAAAGGGTCCTTTAAAAAGTAAAAGACGTTAAACAGACACAAAAGATTTTAACAGCTGTGCCTTTTGATTTACCCTCCTCTTTCTTTCTGTGGGATACTTTACCTTCGTCGACCCTTCTTTAAGAAATTCCCTGAACGTCTTAAGACGGCACGCGTCTTCAACTAACGAACTTTACCGCCGAGATCCGGCTGAGAATACCCAACGGTTTTATATCTTTTATTTAAACAACTGCTTTTATAAAATCTCCTTATTGTATTTACCCGAATATTCTGACAAGAATTTTAACAAAAATGTTTATTATTTTACCTCGATTGTATGTCATATTAATTGATACACATAGACTTTATAAAAAAGGATTCAAAACAAAAATATAAACGGTGCAATTTCACTTTATAATTAATTGCTTATAGCTTAAGTCTATACTACATCTTACCAGTTTTTTATTCCATTTCTAGCTACATCTTCCATTACTGCTTCCTTCCACTCTCATCTTAACGTTCCCATCATTTCCTCCATTTTTGGTATTTTCTATGCTATCTACTTGAAGTCTCTTGTTTGCTGCATTGATTCCAGATGAACTACGCAACATTTTTAAGCAAATTGCATCAATTTATTGTTGGCCAATCATACAACTCATAAATATCATTCTTCGTGCACAGTTTCCATCCTCCTTTTGTTTTTTACCGCCATATATATCTCTTTAGGGTTACCCCTCCCTAATTTTGAGTTCAGTCTGCTGCTTTTTAGTCATAAGCACTGTAGGTCTTATTGTTGATTCATAAACTTTTTCTTGCGGCTCTGTGCAAGCCTCTAGCCAGTAAATGTTCAATTCCTGTGACTTCATCGCACGTACCAACTGTTTCCCTTACTTTGTAATTATCCAAAAAGCAAACCAAAGATACTAAATGTAATCTCAATATATTGACAATATGTATTGAAAGCGGATGAGAAGGGCGAGTCTATTTAGTTATGGAAATATTTGCTTTGGTAATGTCTTTTGTAAACATCTTGCCTCTTTCAAGTACCTATCTTTGGTAGTTCGGCGAAATAATCTTAGACTACTACTTGTTGATGGTGAAATCTATTACTGCTTTGTATCGTATTCCCACCTTGACACATCCAATATTGAAATGGTAGCCGCTTGTTCTTTTTTAAATTATTAATGGTATTATTTAAATATTTATCATCAGCTCTGATACTGGAAGTAAGCTGATTCACTTCAATCTATGGAAAAGATAATTTGGATAACAAAAAGAGCACGTGAGTGAAAAGGTTTGATGTTGGTATGGTGTAAACTATGTTCAGTATTGGAACGTTAGGTTATGCTAACTCTTTTCACTGCCCCATAAATATAGATTTACGAATTTTTCTTTTCAATGAAGACTGAAAATGTCGAGGGAGTTATGCATTAGTTTGGGAAGAAGTTTATGTTGATATTATTTTGTGTATAAATAATACACGAATGAAGTTGAATTGTGAAGAAAATATGAAATTATAATTAATTCAAATTGAAACGATGACTTCTCAGTTTATTGTTGATATTTTTGACTGATTAGGAAATCTCGGTAATAAAAACAAGCGAGTCGAACGGGGAATAATGAAGTTGGAAAAATGTGAAAAGAAAGGAAGCGGTGAGGACATCCTTATTAAAAATTTCTCAAGACAATGTAACGGGAAAAAAAGTTTTGATAACCAAACCAGGTATAGATTAAAAGCCAACCCAATTTGTTGGTTTTATTCTATTCACAGTTCTTTCTAGTAACTTCTGTTAACTTGTTCAATACTGTGCTTTTTTTAATTAGCATTGACATTTGACATTGCCTAATTAGCGTCTAACCCAACTTCAAGTTACAATTCCACAGCGAACTTAGGTACAATACGATTTTTGTCCTTTGTTTTAGAAGCAAGCTCTTCGAAGTATGATCTTTTTCTCATTGAGAAAGAAAGTTGGGATTTTAATTCGTAAATGCATTGTTACTGGAGAGTATAATAGAAAACATGCGAGATTTTTACATTGTCATTAATTATTTAGATAAGGGTAGGAATCCGCGATGCAAATCCCAAGTACAGTGGTAATTATCAGACTGTAACTGATTTAACACTTCCATTGAAATAGAGATATGATGTTCACGTCGTCAAGAACCTTCGACAATTACATTAAAACACAATAGTTTATTATATTCAACAAGACATTTTTTACATTCTCGTAAACCTTACTGGAACTGTAATGAGATGCTTCTTTATTTTGAATTTATTTTGAAAACGAAGTGAAAATATTATTTTCCAAGCTTTTATTTTTAATGTTACATCGACAATCAAGATGGAAAATAAAGAATATACCTATGAATAGTTTTCCATGTAGCTGGGTTATTTTTTAAACTTGTGGAAGATAGAAATTTCTTTGGAAGTATGTATATTCTCGACAAATGACTTTAAATCCCAATTAAGTAATTTCTGTCGATAGCTTTCGCTCTTTTATAACATCACTAGCCTTTAAAAGGAAAAGATAAAGAACTGGAGTTATTATTTATTGTTTTATTTATTTGAATTTATACAAACTATATCTCATTGTCATTTTTTCTCTCTCCGTATCCTAACAAACCATAATATTTCGTAAACTAGTGACCCGTACTAGCTTTGCGTGGTGACGATCACTCCTTCTTTAAGATAGCTTGTTATTTTGACCGCCTGCTACAGCTACTTGAAGAAAAAGCGGGTTTTATTCCATTATTTTTGTGTAAAGAAAGATATTTATTCACAACCATATTATGTAATACTATAATTACTAACGTCGTTGAAGGTTGGAAAGTGTCATATTACACACGCCTTTACTTCCCTCCCTCACTCTCGCCCTCACTTTCCCGCCCTCAAAAGTAATGTGATCGTTACCTAATATTATCTTTGCTACTTATGTGGCTGAAGCTACACTACATGGTAGTCGGTATCGGCTATAATGTACGTAGAGGAAAAAAATCGGGTAAGAGAGATACCATAAGATTGGAATGTAGTCAACAGGCGTTAGGACCTGAGTAACCAAAGATATCACATCATGTTGAGGAAGAGAGGAGTTTTACCAGTAAAACTTGAAGGAGAGAGAGTCAAGTCTGAGAAAATTGGTGCATCTTGCTATCTGAAAGTGAGCATGACCACGGAATACTATAACAATCGGAAAAGTTTCTTGCCATAAAACAATAAGTACGCGCAGCTTTTGTGCGCAGTGACAGTCTGTCGAAAATAGGATCACATTTCGACGTTGCCTATTATAGATCACGCCTAGATTGTTGTTTGTGTTCATGTCTTCAGGAAGAGTTAGGAAGCTGTTTATGGAAGCTGTAGACAGCTCTAATTTTAGGATCACCAATTGAAGTGTCATTTAAATTTTTGTCCGACATAGATCAAAAGAGCCGGAGGAGAGAGACCCTTCCGATTGTTATAGTATTTCGTGACATGACATCTTCAAGGCGTTGATAGGTCATTTTCTGATTCTGGCGCACTTAAAAGTATTTCCAGCCGATCCAGTTGTATGTATACATTCTGTGGTGACATTCAGTGCCACCTTATTTCCACTTACTTCCTGAGAAAAGTCTCCGACACTAGTAGCTCCTTTAGTTCTATTTCCCGGAAGAGTTTTAGGTTATGTACAGGCTTCAACTTGGGTAAATGTCCCTTATCTATCCAGTAATCTTCTAGGTGTTGTGTCCTAGAACTCTGGATTGCTTTGTAATTCTCCAGTATGTAGATTGTAGATGGAGGCTTCTTCTTTCATGCCACAAAATCTACATTCTTCTTCCTCCACGGCGACGCAATGTCTCGTTAGGATCATCACATGATACGAAGGTCATCATCTTTCAGAACACCTAAGCATTCTTTATTTGTTGAAACCCTACGAAAATCAGTTAAGTATGTTTTTCAGTTTATGGCGTTCAGACAGTAAATGGTAAAATTGCGTTATCAGGGTAGCAATACCTCATTACTTCTTAACATTCACGAAGCGGCACCGATTATCCACCTACAGGTGTTTTTACGTGATCTTAAAAAGGTATAGAGACTTGAATGCGGGTTTGAACCTTTAAGAGGTCATAGAAATAAAGGCAACACACTTTCCAAAGTGACAGAGTTTAGTTTTGCAATTTCTTGCGTTCGATATTTTATCTTAAAACGATTTATGTTGAATAAATATTCTACCACGATTGTTATTGTAAAAATTACTGTTATTATATAAATTTACCTCGCCGTTATTGTCAATTTATCCAATGTATAGTGACAATGTAAACATTTTAATCCAGATTTTAAATTTTGTCTCCATCGAAAATCCGTTTTCCTCAAACGGTTCACTACCAATAATAGATAGTATGTTTACGTTGAATACGTATTATTATTACCTAAACACGGTAGTGTCATGTCATTGAATTCAAATGCCAATTATGGGCCAATTGGGCATACATAATTAATATGGCTCTATTAGTACTGGTAAAATATTAATGTTAACAACTGTTGCTTCACCAATGCGTAACAGACACTAACTATTATGCGTAATGACGATTTAAATGCATTCAAGACAACATAATATTTAAAAATCAGTTCAGCTTTTCGTTTATACTGATCTTGTTGTTGCTTTTAAATTTTTTGCTAGTCCAAGGACTCTTCCTAAGAGCCTTGCTTGTGTTCTCAATTATTACTAGAAACAACTAATTTATATAAACAATTTTTCACAAAATTCTTCAATAATGGTAATTATTTCTATACTTAACTGTCTGAATTTGAATAATACCACGCTTTTTTCCACAAAAAAGGTTTCCAGTTAATTTTTAAATTGCTAGTTTGGTATCTGGGTTCTGTTTGGTGAAATATTTGGGGTCGACGTCTATGACAGCATAATACGTACCTGAATTGCCTTGAATTACCTTCAGTTATCAAAGAGGGATGGACAGATGTTCACAAATGCAACCGTTACAAATATACCTGGAGAATTTGACATACTTTCACTAGTGAAGTTTATTCACCCCTAAGAGGCGTCATATTGAACACAATTTATCAAAGAAAAAAAAGTTTGAGTTTTTATGAACGAAGTGTTTTTAAGAAGGAAAAAAATCTCTTGAATGCAAAAGCCAGAAATAGATTTAAATGTTCTTTATATGTTTAAAGGTATATACAATCAGATGCAAATATATTAGATAGTGGCTTTAACTCAAGTGAAAGAAGTACAGTAGTTATTTATTATAATCAGAATATGGATTATATGTAAAATGTCGTTGTCATTTACTGAAGTAACTTCAACAATGCAATATTTCTCAATTGTACCTGAATTTTTCTTCAACAAATCTTGAAAGTAGCTAATTAACTTACTATACTTTATTAAATAACATTTTAACAAATAACACGTTTATGAAAACAGTTCATTAGATTATTCAATTTGGGTAATTTTCGAACAAAATTTGTATGAGGGACAACAATTTGAAACAATCGAGCAGCTCTAAGAAAGAATGCAGTTTGTTTGGAACAATTTTGAACAGGGTGCAATAAATGGGGCTATCAATTTATGACGCAGACGACTTCAAGAAGTGGTGAACAATAATGGTGGCCACATTCATAATATTTTACTCGGAGTTTTAAAGTTATTATACTGTTTTCATAAATGTGTTATTTGTTAAAATGTTATTTAATAAAAAAATGGTATTTTGCGAATCCGGTAATTTCGGAAAATTTCCTCTTCACTGAAGTGTTCTGGATAGTTTATCTACCGAAAAAGCATATAAGTACAATTTTAGCTAAAACAGTTTTCATTTGCAACGAACTCGAATGCACTGTTATGTTATTTTTGCTTTCAAATTTACAGTCAAGTTGAGGACATGTTAGGTTATTAGCCCTGCAAAAAGAAAATAAATCACCCAAAAAAAATATTTTCAATTAAAAAATGTACTCCTTTATTTAGGCCCACAGTGTATTTTATATCAGTTTATATAAGATCACCAGCCAGAACTACTTGTTTCATTCTGGTACATCATGTGTTTAATGAAAGTGAAGTACAGGTCCAAGAACGCTTCCCTGAGGTACTCCAAATTCAATTTCTCGTAATTACGATCTTTCCAACTCTGTTCATTCATCAATATTATGAAGTTAATTCTTTTACATATTGTTTGGTATATATTTTTTTGAAGAACATTTTTAAATGCTGTAGTTGAAGATTGATTATATTGAATTTGTGTTTTGTTTTGTTACAGAGAATTCTATTACATACAAATGGAAAAGTACGCCAGACAAGCTGTATCTGAGGGTGTCAAAAATGCAGACGATCTCCACGTCGGCGGTGATTCAGAGTTATACAGGGTGCTGAACTTGCACTACAATAGAAATAATCACATCGAGGTATGCGGCCCACAGGTTCGTGAATTTTACCGAGACATCTCAAAAAACACGCTTTTTAATTTTTTTTTTATATTTATGACCGAATCGAACATTTTTTACAAATGCTTTAGAATGCACGTCAATCTTTTTGGCTGATTTTCGAATACACAAATTTCATATTTTCAATACATTTATTTTATTTTATTTTATTATGGAAACTAAATTTTGGATGATCTCGGGCGATTCACGATCTACAGATTGTTTATTATTTTTAATTTGCACACTACACTACACACTTGCACCAAATTTTGACACTAAATTTGCTTAATTTTGTCATAAAAAATTTTCCATTCTATAAAAATACTTACCACACTGAATATAGAGTAAATTCAGTCTGTTCAAACCTAAAATTGGAATAAAAAAGGATATTCGAGAAAATATCTTTTCTTTTTTGTCATTTTGCCCCATTTTATTCGATCTCCTGCACTCCTATTTCAATACTCTATTCCTATCTGTCTCAAATCTTCCATTTCTATAAAACTTTTCTTATCCTTTTCTGCACCTCTGCACAGCTGTTCTTCTTATTTAGAATTGTTTCATTATATACATTTTTTTCTAAGATTTTCTCCCATTTTTCCCAGTTCATGTCCAAGTCTCTTCTTGTATCATTAATTTTTGATGTTCCATTTTCACAGAGTCTCCTCTTTCACACATCTCCCACTTTCTCCTTGTTCCTTCCTTCCTTTTATTATCAAGTCATCGTTTATAAATTTAATAATTTATCATCAATGGCTTTCAATTCATATTTTTTTTCATTAGGAATATTTATCCAATAATGTAGATCATTCAATTCCATCAAGCATAATTTTTGTCATACCCTTGACAAGTTTTTTATTTCCAATTTATTCATCCAGAAACCACCTACTCTTTATTCTAGTTTTCCAATTCTTAATTTGCATTTTTCGTTATTGTTTTAATTTTTCTATCACAGAAAAAGCTTTTTTCATAACTCTGCTCTTTTTACTGCCTTTATTGGTTCTTTATCGTTACTTCCAGCAATCTCATATTCTTGCCACTTGGCACTCCCAAACAAAGGCGTCTATTCCGATGTTTTTGTATTTTCTATAACGAAAAGAAAATCATATTTTGCACAATTTATCTCACTCGATTCAACCCTTAACCTTTTTAGTTCTGATCTATTTAGTTAAATATGACTATCTAAAAGCAACATAATTAGTCTGTCACAGATACAAAATAATTCAACTGTCACTTATCCTCCATGTTGTATGGTTTTATTCAAACCTGAAAAAATATTGTAAATCTAACGGTGTATGTGTTTCAGGTACCTTCAAACTTCAGGTTCGTAGTGGAGCAGACTCTTAGAGAATTCTTCAAAGCTATCCAAGAAGGTCGTGATGCGGAACAATCCTGGAAGAAATCAATCTACAAGATCATTTCGAGGCTAGATGATCCTGTACCGGAGTATTTCAAATCTCCCAACTTCCTGGAACAATTAGAGTGACGGGTCAGTGATATCCGATCGAAAGGAGTACCGTTGGGTACTGCCTGTTAGCGGTTCTCGTCCAACAGGCCTCAACACCAAAGAGAATCGGTGACGAACTGTCAACAATTTTCGTTGTTTTCATTGATTTTGAAGAAGTCGACGTTCGGAAGAACTTTGCCATCTTTGAACATGTTCGGACATATGTTGAATAGTTGTGTTAAGTTGGCAGAAAGACTTAATAATTATATGCCCATGGCTTTGCGTTCGTTCATTACGAACAGTGAATATAAATCAATCAATTCTACAGTGATTTACCTGAATATTTACCGGATAATATTTATTGATACGTCAAGTCCTAAGTTTATACAAACCAGCAAAGTCCAAAATCTGCACTCTTTTTGTTTACTTTAGGGTCAATTCATTTCCAATCAACAATACGCCTCACTCTTTACAATTTTTATCAAAAATACAAACGTTTTTCCATCATACAACACAAAAAAGAAACAATATCGAGCATTTTTTCAAATAATCTACGCTAATCCAGAAACTTTGCATCATTAAAACTGAATTTAGTGTACCTGTACATGTTTAATTTTAATTAAACCATTTGTATGGTAGATCAACGTGTTTATTCCTGTTAAAAATCGTACAAGAGAGTATTTTCTATGTTGATTCGATCTGTTTTGACCCTTTTGGCATGTTATTGTTTGCTGCCACTGTAAACTGTGCTGTGTGTATACCTGTTTGTATATAGAATCAAATGTATATAGTATTTATCACTTATTTTTTATTTAAATTAATACATTCCTAACCAAAGTTATATTTTTGCTAGTCGTCCTAATTTTTTTTATTTTGTTTAGTTGGTATAATACACCGAGATTTTTGTACAATTTTTCATATATAAATATATTTATCTCTCGGTATACGGTACCGACATGTTATTTTTATTATTTTATAAGTATATCGTACCCCAGTTTTGTATTAAATACAAGGGGGCACTTTATATTTCATTATTATTAGGTAGATATGCTTTTATTTATATTTTTTTTGATTTTTATCTAAATACAAAAGGGTTCAATAAAACTTCCAAATTGAGATCACAAAATGTTTTGAAATATCTCAACGGGGGAGGGGTCTAATGGGATAGTTTCGGTAAAAAATTTACATCGTCAGGCTAAAAAGAAATTAGAAAATGATAGAGACTATGAAGATATTAAAGTAAAATGGTCATAAAAAGCAAATACTGAAAAAATTGTTGAGATTCTTTTAAAATAAAAGAAAGAATATAACTTTCTATTGTATTTTTTATTTTTTTTGTATTTATTCGCAGAAGCTCCGCCCCCCACCCCGATGAGATATTTTGATACATTTTGTAGTTTAATCTTGAGTTTTATGGAACCTTTTCGAATTCTAACCCAAATTGATGAATAGATGAAGATATTTAATACAATTATTTTATAATTTATCATTATAATATAAATTAATTGTTCAAAATCTCCAATTTACTCACTTTTAAATATCATTTAAAATCTTGAATATCATTTAAGATCTTGAATATCTAATATTTGTTTTGTGTTCGGACTAGTTGCTACTGTTTTTATTTATTTGTAGCATATTTACCTAATAATTTATTTTGTTTATTATTATTTTTTTAATTTAAGACACATGTGCACAAATTTTTAGTGTAGCAAATACACGATCTCCCAAACACTGTGTGAGGCAACTAGTCATGTATTAAAATATATTTAGTTTCAAATATTTTTTTGTTTTTTTTTTATTTTCTTTATATTAGAGTATTCAATTTTGCCACATTACAAAAACATAAATATACATTATAAGATGACACTGAAGACAGTGAACATGAATGGTTCTTTGGTTCTAAGAGTTTTTGAGGAATTTGCATATCTGCTCAGGAGAATTCTATGTTTTCAAATAGTCAAAAGTAAGGTGAATACAGGGTTACTGATTATATTCTGACTGTTTTCACGGTTATATTCATTATATAGTGTGTTTCATTATGAATTATCCATAAAATAAGTGAAGAAACCTTAGCACAAACTATGCTGTTACAGTGGCGTACATTTTATAGAGAAAAGTGGTTTATTAGCACAACTACACGCCTCTGCCAATAACGAAAGTCTATATTATACCACTATTCAAAGTATCCTAATATATGAAAACTGAGTATGAAAAAAAAAGAAAAAGGTGTTAAACAACGAGCCAAAATGATTTTTCAATATTTTCGACAAGGAGGAATATTTTGTTTAAGAATTGTAGGTTATATTTGCATATTATCTGCTAAAGTTTCACCAGTTATTGTATGGACAGATCTTAATGAAAAATCCTGTAAAAACGGTCTACTTACGGTTTACCGCTAGAAATGTTGCTTGGTTGCAGAAGACAATGCCCCGTATTTTAAACAATATTCCGAAAAGTAGCGGTCGCCCTTGTTATTAATATGCTTTAGAACATTCTAAATCAAATATTTCCTGTGTCTACCTTCTCAATTCAATCATCTGCTGGAAATAATAAACCTTAATGTCAATTTCAAAAATTTGAACCAGGGCCAAAATATATTCACAATTCAACTAAGTAGTTTTAAATATGTATAATTAGGAACTGAGCAATGCATATTAATCTGAAATCAGTTTTCTGAAGCTTCAAGAATTAAGAAGGTCGCAATAACATTTTTGCCTGTACAGACTGTCTCAGACTCCAGAGCTTTTGTAGCAATCTTACTATCAGACTTAAGTCGTCTTTTTGTGGTTCCCTCCAGTTAATAGGGTTGGATGGGTGGTAGCAAATAGACGTACTTGAAACCATAAGTACATGGGGATTCGTGCAAATAATTTGGAGTGTGGTAGGCTAAATCTACTATAGATTACGATTACGTATCAATACTTACCTTACTGTGAGCTAAGATCTTGTTGACTAATCGGAACTATCTCGTGATCGTCAATAGCGAGTAATGATTATTACTATTATATTATATTTATATTTGGATGAGTGTATAACAAGAAGAATGTAACATTTTTGGTAGAAAGTGGTTTACATTTTTTTGGTAGAACTTTTAGAACAAAAGAACCATTATGATTTCAGCGTATTCCATCGAGTCCTACATGTGGTAATATTTGCAATATTATTTTTTGTTCTTTTAGTTGATTTTTGTTGTCGTTGTGTGTCTTATCTCCATTGACAGTTTACAGTGAAGTTAAATATTTCGAGAATATTTTGGTATTTTAGAGCTGCGGCAAAATCGCCGGATAAAAAACACATTGTATATAAAAAAAATAGACAAGAGCCCAGTATTCCTTCTCATCCCACAATAGTTACAGTCACATCATTAAAAAAAAACAATCAGGTCCCGAGGGAATTTATCTTAGTCTACAGCTAGACTATGAGATCGTGATTTCACTGTTCCTAAAAGTTATATATTCGAAACTGCCGAAATTTGAAAGACTGCCATTCGTTTACGATTTAGTTGATATTTTGTTAAAAAAATTTATAAAACTTAGTTTCCTTTCAAAATTGATCGTTTGGATGTTTGTGAAAAATTTTTAGTTGGATTTTTATTTTAACTCGGGACCTCCGACAGGTACATTACATTAAAAAACGTTTTTTGAAAAATTTAAATATAAGATATAGTTATAAAATAGATTACAAAGTATATAACGTTGTGGATTGTAAAGTACCCCAAATAAATGCTATCAGTTCTCAAACCCTTTAAAACGCTCGGTTCTTCAAATCAAATCTGTAATTAAATTTGTCAAAACGATCAAAACACTGAAGACTCAATTAAAAATATATACAAAAAAAATATCAAAAAATATTATTTACTAGGTATAGCACTCCAAACATATTTAATCATCAAATACATTCCTGTGTTGTGTCTAATAGTCCACTACGTTTTGTACATTGCATAATATCCAACATAAATCTAAATAAAGTCATTCTTAAAAAATATTTCCAAAAAATAAGTTTTTCCATACAGGACGTAAGCATAAATCTCCAAAACCTTCCCAAGCTTTTTCTTTTCAAGGTTCAACAACTCAAACAAGTAAATTTGTTGCTCCATCATCCAATATAGCTCTGCTCATTGCTGTTCTGTTCTTCTGCTCTTCTGCTCTTCAGCTCTTCTTCTCTTCAGCTCTTCTGTTCTTCTTTTCTTCTTTTCTTTTGTTTTTTTGCTCTCAATATTTGCCCAGAAGTTTTCTCTTTATTCACTGTAGACCGTTTCCAATTTTTTGTGAATGACTTTATTGAAAAAAAAATTGTACAAAGCCTTTCTTCAGTGTTTTGAAAATGTGTATACATGTATGTAAATAAGCTTATCTCCATTACAATAGATGATGTAAGACCGGTAGAATATTTGCACATATATATTTGGTGTTACTTTTTGAAATATAATAAGAAATAGCGGATCGAGCACAAACCTGAGTACAAAAGTTTGGGAACTGGCAAGCATGTGACAATGGGATCATGAAGAGAATACCCAAGTGCTTTATTTTTAAGTGTTATTAGAGCAAATCCTGCAGATTTTCACTTGGCTATGGATTGGTGTAATAATAAGTAAGAAGCAAATAAAAATTGTAATTAAAAAAAATGATTTGAATGCAATACTCGCCTTTTCTCATTCAAAAATTAATTAGTACCCTGTTCCAAAATAATCTAACTACACCACCACTGTTTTAATAGAGATGGGTGATTTTGGAACAGTTACAAAGTTAGTTAATAATAAATAATTTTGTATGGGAATTAAGAAGTTTAAAAAATTCAGTCATCAAAAAGAAATTGTTGAAAACTGATATAAGAGTCGATGATAACTGGTGTCTCGTTATTGGTACCTAATTTAAGTACGATTTTATTTGATAACGTTTTTTTTAATTAAAAAAAATTTATATTACTTAAAAGGAGTTTAAGTATATAAAGAAGAAAATGAGAAGTTTTTGAGTCTGTTATAAATTCAAATTAATTAATTTAAGGTAAAATCAGAATATAGCTTTTTTCAAATAAAGAGAGTGGGAAGATTTAAAAGCGACCCCTGACGGCAAAAAGTTGAATTGTGTTTATAACGGTTTATTATAACAAAAGAAAACGTTTTCAAGTGAAACAGTTACTTAAAATTCCCCTGCTTCTTGTTTATGATTATATTGGTCCGTGAACTTGACAAATGAAGACCTCAAAAAGTTACTGTTGGTTTTAACAATTCACCCAACTTTAACTTATCACAGATTTTAACTATTATGACGTATATTTCTTAAGCGAGACGTGTTACTTTCAATTCAAACCACTGCAGAAAACGTATATAACCGCACTCATACACTGTTAATTATTATACCATCAACGATTCAGAAAAAAGTAATTGTTTGAAAAAGAAGTTTTGTGAAATATGTTGGAAGTTGGTGTTGGTGATGATGTAAATGTTTTCTAAAAAGTGGTGTAACACAGCTCTCGCCTCAATTCGCGGCTAGCCGAAGGAAGTAAGTAGGCTAATGTCCGAATTGTTGAAGACAAACCCAACAGATGAATTCAGAAAAGACCTGAAAAAGGTCCCGGAGGAATTACATTGCTTTCTGGATGAGACTGTAAAAGTAATTTTTGAGGTCGATCCAAAACCCGAAATAATCGGGACGTAGTGTAGTTGCCCTTCTTAGGTAGGATCCCTGCATAGTACCTTTTGATTTATTAATTTATATAAAGGACAATCCTAAACCGAACTCTTCATATCCCAGCAACACTCGCGACGGTTTTTAAAAAAATATTAGTGAGAATGGAATCAAACTTTTAGATTAATGTTGACGATTGATATATTTTATTAATTTTGGAAAAAAAAATTATCTCTAAATTGTTACAATTTTTGACAAAATTTTTCTATTATAAGGTAATAGAAATCTCGCTGAATGTTTCTAGAAATAAAGATTTCGGTTTAGGTGAGATTCCATGTAATATTTTTGCAACTATTTGGCAAGTTTATAATCTACGTTCGAGGTGAAGTATCTTTAATTATTGAAGCCACTGTCAACAAAACGAAACCGCTACTTTGGACATCTCTACAGAAACCTTTCTAGCATCTTAAGCTATCTTCCCAGAGTGCATGTGATCAAAAAATAACAGCAATTTGTAACTCTACATGCGTCTTGAAAATTATAAGTCGTACAAGTGAGGTGAAGCGTCAACTGGACGGTTATTCTGAATATTATAAATAGCATTATTTTAATACTAATAATTGGAAGGTAGGTATGAGTATGAGTGGAGGAAAAAATTTATTCGACAAAATTTTGGTTATTTAAAAATTGGCGTACAACTGGAGGCTATTGCCATGAGGTAGCAGGCTTGATAATAGATCTGGAGGACCTTCATCCCAATTATTTTATAATTTCATGGCCCTGCAACTTTTTTGTTTTATAGGTACACTAGTACAACAGGCTTCTGAGAAAAAAGTCTTTATCCATTCTGAAGCTAGGTCTTTAGCCTGCTCAGGCTCTAGGTAGACCAGTGCTGGGACTTTGCACACTATAAAATTTTACCCGTCGCTTTCCACAGTAGATAGCTATTATTTCAGTTGACAGCAGTCAAAAGTCTCACTTTGAACTTTGTCGACAACTCTTCTTTTATTTCCGATATTACCATCGATTTGATGTCTTCATGTAAAGATTTCATAGTTCTCATTGTGGCTGAGCTACTTTTTTGTCGTAATTTAATTTTTCGACGTGGGTAACCCCATAATAACTTTTATGTTTCTTGTGTCAAAGCTGATTGCGACTTGTTTTGCTATTTTTATTGTGTCTTTTGTGTCAAATGTCATAAATTTGAAGATATAACCTACAACATTATAGATAATAATATCTCGTAATCGTAGACAGAGTGCAGAGTACTGGAACTGTCTTCATCTGTTTCATCTGCATAATCACAGAATCTGCGTGTTCATTGTCCACTTTTCTACTTTACAAAGGTTAGGTCCTGAGATCAGGACCACGATTCACGAACTGATGAACGATCACATCACGTGAAAACTTGACGCAGTTTCGTATTTTCGATGCAAGGATCTTTTACATCACTCTTCACTTGATGAACAACAAGCGATGTGTGATGTGAAAGAAACTGGTGAAACATGCGCATGTGTGTTATGATGTGACAAAAACTTCTTCTTTTTTTAAAAGTAACATTCGGCGTTTGCTTAGTAAACTGTCAAAATACAGTAAATTTTACTCTCATCGGTGGAGGACACTGATTGCTGGAGAATGCGTTTTTTTGTCAAAACATGAAGGGACCGTTCACATCACACGTTCACATCAGTATTCACTTCACTTATTCAAGAATACTGGTCCAGATGTACTCAGAGCATTTTAGTGTAGTCTATTTTTGGCTTGGATAATATTTTTAGTAGGGTGCACTAAATTCATATTTCCACATTGACCAGGGTTCAAAATAGTGAGGGATCGCTTTTCGGTCAAGGTTAAACAAAATAAATATGGTGACGCTTGCAATGAAACCAAAAAAATAAATAGTAAACGTTCCTACGAGTGATGTTTTATAATTTCTGAGTCGAAAACGTTGTCACAACCATTAAAATTATTGCTAGCTGGACCTACCTTCCAATCAGAGTTTTTAAAAACTGTTTTTTATAATTTTTAAGAAATTCCAACTTGCTGATTTTTTGATCACATGGTATCTGGGAGAAAACCTATAGAAAAATTATTAGTTGCATCGATTTGGGTGGGAGGAAAAAGAAAAAAAATTTCGGCTTACTTTTAATCTCACCCAAAGAGATTTTAATAAAAAAATACTGTGGTTTCTAGAAATGTGCTGATTGTAAATATGGTTAAAACCAACTGTTAAATCTTCTTAAATTGAAGGTATATTAATATGAAAAGTTGGGGTGAAAGATATTTTTGAAAGAAAAGAGAGTAGAAGTAAGTATGGGTTTGTTGTAGCCGCTGCGGAAAAGTAGTCAGTCCGGTGGTTGCTGTTCCTAGACAGTGGCTCAGTAATTTGGGGTGTTTCGAAAATTTTTCGTTTGCATCGTTTGGTTTCAATGCACACACATTTGGACAACATCTTTGGCAAAAGCGGCTTCTCGAGCATGCTGGAGAGCTTGCGTGTGGAGGTTGACCATGGTTATTGTTTAGTTACAGGAGGTACTTATACTTTACACTGTTCGGAAAATAAAAATAAAAAATAAAAAACATTTAGGTCACCGGTTCAAAAATATCACGAAAAAAGTACAAGCTTATTTTAAGCACCTCTGCGCCTTAAAAATTAAATTTCGAAGCAAAAATGATATGAGTGTGTATAACCAAAATCTGCCTTATTCTATTTTCTTATGACGAAAATTTCCTACCGTTATAGCGCTATTATTTGCTAGTATATATCGTTCTTTACCACTGATACTGACGATTTTTAACCACTTCTCCATAAAAATTTATTATCATCTAATCTAGTCCAATATGTAATACATAGAATTTTGTGTGGGTTGTAGGATACATGTACAATTGTTGGTAAACTGCCCGGGTGTCTTCCTTCACTTCACCTAGGTTATTATTCTTTTACAAACTAAGTTCGTTTACCGTTCGACGTTGCTTTACAGCATACCATAGGAGCATTCTACTAAACGTCCTTCTTTCAAAATCAACACGCCACAAAGTTTACAAACATCAACTCACTGACAAATCGGAAAATTGATTTCAAATGCTATCCAAACAAAGCACACAAGTCTTCTACAGAAAAAAAACTACTAGATTATCAGTTGGTAGCTTGAAAAATTATAAAAATTCACTGAAGACATCAAAATATATACAGTGCTCCCCTATTTTAACCGCTGTTGCCAAATGTACAATTTTTGTCGGCAACAATGTTAAATACCAATAATTGTCAAATCGAAGACAGTGTATGGATTTTATTTATTGCAGAATGTAGTTTGTCCAAATTTTCTCTTGAACCTTATAATTGTATTCTTATTTTTCAAAAGTAAAGTCAATAATATTACCAATCTCAAACTTCTTCCAATAAATACGGCTTTATCCTGTGTTAAAAGTGAAATGCAAAATAAGTTATTTATTCCTAAGAAAGTACCAAACATTCTAAACTGGCAACGCTGCTTTCATATCAGATTGTTAGCTGGAACTGAACACACGTCCAACGCTGACTGCGTACAATTATTCTGCTCTCTCTTTCAAGTAGTTTTTCTCATATTTCCCTTGTCATACTTGTGTAAAACGAATGTCGCGAAACGACCTTCCGCAATATGTATAACCTGTGAGAAAAATACACACCAAATAAGCAGAAAGTTACTGGTCGTCATCGTTATTAGTGTCACTTGTACTTCATTCACTATCCCATGTTTTAAATCCGTCTACATCAATGAATTAAAGAGGATTTACTTCCACACTTTCAATAACATTTGATGCATATTCCACGTATCATCTGGTCGTTGAAGAATTATTGCATTCCAATACTCTATGTTTTGTTTTAAACAAACTATAAAAGACTATCTCTCAATAACTTTTTATCACTCTCGTCCACCTGGACTCTTTATAGTTGAAGATTTCTTTTTACTAAGCTCTAAGAAGTATGCCATCCAATATTTTCCCAAAAAAGGACTCACACTTTTTTCCACATGTGGAAAATTCTTCATCACTTAATATTATCTCTGTTTTTAACTACTACCACTTTTGAACTTCTGTATGTTAGGTTACTATTTTAATTTCTCTCTTTTTATATACTCCAATCCAAGCTATTTCGTTCTAAAGCCTCTTTTACACGGTCAGGATATTTATCCGGTTGGGCGGCACACTGGAGCTCTCTTCACATGGAAGTCTGCGAAAATCCGGACCACTTGGTGCTAGATACTTCCGTTTTCCGCTGATTGTGATGGACAGTGGACTCAAAAAGACAAGTAAAGACCAATCGGACGATTAAACACCCGGATCATGTAAACGCATGCACAGCACACTGTGGTCCGCTAGGGCATAGTCCGGGTGATTGCCCGTCCAAGCTCCATGAGTTCTAGCGGGTACATCCGGGCGCTTTGTATGTCCGGACAGCGATTCATCCGTGTCCGGAAAGTGTGAAAGAACATATGCTAAACTGTGTATTGCTACTTGTCCGGCTGACGGGCGAAAACTCGGACGGACAAACACCCTGACCGTGTGAAAGAGGCTTAACTCCTTCGCTCGGATAAGCTAGAGATTTCCTGTCAGATTCAGAAAACTATCTTGGCTACAATAAATATATCAGTGATTATCTAGACTTAGTGTTGCAAATACATAAAATTTAAATTTACCTTTTGTCATAGTATTGAGTGTAACGTTTACTTTTCCGTGTTTGGTTTTGAAAGGTGGTTGTTGAAAGATGTTTCTATAAAATAGCCACTAGTTGTTCGACGTTTTTGTTGGTACCACTGGGTTTACCACACTCTATCAGCGGTTTCGGTACACTTAGCCCTCTTTGATCACAACAGTTGTAAGGGATAAGAAACATCGGACCGCTGTATCACACAATATATAGCAGTAACTGTACAGTATATTATAATAACAAGTTGTTTTCTTTAATGGTAGAATTAGCAGCGACTGCAAGATATATTTACGTCATATGAATTGTTTTGTTTCACGAGTTTCTTCTCAATTTTTTTTTGTAAAACTGTGGTATTTAGTGCAGTGCTATATCATTTTAATTTTAATATTTGTGGTTATTGAAACTACAAATGATCTGTTCCAAGTTGATTTGAATATACATAGAGCAATAGATAGTAAAAATGGAATATTTTGTAAGAGTTAATGTAAGAAATGTTGCAGTCGTAGCAAGTTTTATAGCAAAATCGTTACGTTGTGACAGAAGAGGATCTCGGGAGAGTTCTCAAACCCGAAATAGTCATTAAAAAAGTCACACAAAAACTGAAGCAATAGAAATGAAGGCAACCATTCAAAAACTGCAGTTTTCGAAATTTGGTAAATTCATACTCATTCAAAATTCCACTGGGCCAATTCGTCCGACAAAAAAGTGCCTTCAAAGTTGTTTTTACGAAAAAAATTACAAATTAAGGGCCCTAAATAGACACAATGCCCAACCAAAACTCTGCCTAGGTCCTCTTCTGTCTGCTGTCATTATAATCCGTTTAACCAAGAGACACTCGGTTACATAAGATTATTTCTTAAATATTATATTGTTATGCTAAGATGGCCGACAGGGGTGTTTGTCCACCCAGGCTATACTATTTGTGGTATATAGTAATTTTCATTAGAAAGTAGTTAATAACATACAGATTCAATGGTTTCAGTTACCCATGTTATGAACACAGGTTTTGTTAGCTGTTATTATTGTTATTTGTTAAGCTATTGCGACTACCGCCCTCTCTGTGTCTTTCCAGGAAACTAGCCGATTTGCAACTTTTATCCAATAGTGGAGAAACGTTGATTTACAGTTCATCGAAAGCACACAAAACTTTTCAAATTTTATTTGGGGACTTAGGTTTATTCTTACAAAATTTGAATGCGAAACATGCAAAATATACCAAATAGTTCAGTCAGTCAAGACAATCAATAATTCCAAGAGTTTTCAAATTTTGACGTAAGGTCGGGACTGGTATAAAAACAAACTATGAAATTTTGCAACCTGTTCCGAAGTCCGGAACATTGTTAAAAATGCAATAAATGATAATTTGCTCAGTTCTTGAGACCAAAATTCCAAAAGTTCTGCAAAGTTGGAGTGGTGTTAAATATATTATTTTACATCACGTGTCAAATTTGCAACCAATTTAAGTGTACGAAACATTTTTTGTTATTAAAAACTAATGTTTTTCATTATTAAACTAAAGGAAAACGTTCCAGAAGTTCTGCAAATTTGACAGATCTATCGGAAAAATATACTGAACGACTGTACAAATTTTTGCAACTTTTTACGTTAACCGGAACATGTTTATTTATAATTTTTTTTAATTCGTGGTCATTTTTTCGAGCAAGGCGGTCTCGGAATAATTACAAAAGTTTTGAAACTTGGTTGCAAACTTTTAAAACATCTATTCTGATGCATTCACAAATTTGCAACCTCATAAGCGATCCGGAACTTTTGCAATTTTCTTGAAGGTGAAAAAATAATAAAATTACATTTTTGCAAATTGCATAAAGTTCCGGATGGCGTATGAGGCTGCAAATTTGTAAATGCATCAGAATAGATGTTATCAAAGTTTGCAACCAAGTTTCAAAACTTTTGTAATTATTCCGAGACCGCCTTGCTCGAAAAAATGACACGAATTAATCATTCATTCATTCATACAATCATAGATCTGTCAAATTTGCAGAACTTTTGGAACGTTTTCCTTCAGTTTAATAAAAAAAACATTAATTTTTAATAACAAAAAATGTTCCGTACACTTAGATTGGTTGCAAATTTAATACGTGATATGAAATATTATATCGAAAACTTCCCCAAGTTTGCAGAACTTTTGGAATTTTTCTCACGACCATACAGCAAAAATTAATTTAATTGCAATTTTAACATTTAACCATTCACTTGACCTAAGTTTGAAAACTTTTGGAATTATAGTTAAATTTTCGATTTCGAATGTCAATAATGACTGGATTAAAAATGATAGATTCTACATAAAGTTGAATTTTTTTCCTTTTCAAAAATCTATAATTAGTTGGATTTTACTCAAAAAATGGTTGAAGTGATTCAGTTTTTGAAATATATTCATTCGATATTCAATGAAAGAAAATATACTCTTAATATCCAAACTGCTCACACATTTTTGAATTTTACCGATACAAATTAAATATTTTCGGAAAGAACGAATGTACAACTAATTTCTTCATTTTTTTCAAGTACTTCAAGCACTTCTTATTTAACGCACCATCAAAAATTTGCCTTAACATTGATTATGATATGTATCTTTGCCATTTTTTGTTCGTTTTTAGAAAGAAAACTTAAGGCTCTACTTTGACCATAATTTGCAATAGTTAATATACCTACCTTACAGGATGTTTCAAATTTTCCAGAAAATCCTTTCATTAATACTCGGAATAATATGAAAACATTTTTATTTTATTGAAGATAACTAATGTAGTCACATTCTTAGAAAAAAACAGCAATTTAACAGAAAAAATCACAGAAATTCATAAAAAAGAGGATAATATATAAAATCAAGTTAAAGATAGCTTTTCGTTGTGTTTTAAATAAGTTGAGCAGTGTATATTTAATTGGCCTACATGGTAATTCTCGTTATTGTGAAAAGTTTCTAAAAACAAATGGTCTAGAGTCATTTTGCTGCGCAAATTTGATGATACTCAAATGACTAATTCAAATTCTGAAGTTTATCCAAAATGTACTACAAAATTTGAAATTTTTCGTGCAGTTTTCGGAAAAATTGATTGACATTTCTCTACTAAGACAGTACATACACTGTATATATACACACCCCACACGTTTTGTACATTAAAGCATTCACTGTCACATAATATATTCATTGTAAAATTCAAAATTTTCACAGTTAATCACCAAACTGGTTTCCAGAGGCGTGCAATATAACAGAGCAGGCGTTCGTTGAGATATGCTACCCCTTTATTAAGTTTAATTTTTGTCACCAGATGACTTCTCTTGGTCTTCCTCATTGTAAACTCGACAACGACATATATATCAATGACAATCGTCATAATTTAAAAAAAAAATGCCACTAAAATGTCAAATTTTGGCATCTAAATTTCCGGAAATGCAGCTGGAAAAGTTGCATGGATACTTTAAATTTAAATTTCTCACTCATTTGGCAATTGTTCACACATAATTTTCGATTAAAATTTTGATAACTTCTACGGTTTCAATATTAAATCCCAACATCGATTATTCCATTTTATTTATTTTTTATAAATTCATTCATGTTGTTAAAAAGTTGAAACATCATTACACACTCGCTTAGAGTGAATTTTAGAGATTCTGAAGAATCAAAAAAAGCTAAAATTTGTTGAAAATCAACTTATCGATATTTAAATATAATTTAACAGTTTTGCACAGCGGAAAGCAGCAGCATTTCGGCTTTAGCATGCTGCTTTTAACAACGTGCACAACTATTAAATTATAATTTATTTATTTGTTAATAATATTGAGTGATACTTCCCTATTTTTTTTTTCTAATTAGATGAACCACTTTATTCATCTCATATTTTCAACGTTAAATAAGAGGAAACGAATTTAAGCTCCCGCTAGTTGTTTTCAAATTGACATTTTGTTGATTAAATTTATTTCCAAAATATTTTCGGTCGTATTAATTTAGTTAATTAAATGTATTTTGTTCCTTTAAAAATAATTTTTTTATTATAAATAGACAAAAATACAGATAATATTTGAAAAAGAAATTTTGTTCATGTTATTTATATATTTTTTTAATAAGAGAAGTTGGGATGAAACTGAAGTTATATAACATGGAATGGAAGTGGCGAAAGTTGTCGAGATTTTAGGTCATGTCACTGGTGCAACGCCACGAGGCTCCTTTTAAGTAGAAAATAAGAAACTACATCGATAGAATCGAATAAGAATGTATATTTAGTACAAAAAAAAGCAAGATAGCTCAAAATTATATGATCTTCCCCACCGGTCGTCCACGCCTAAAAGTTTATATGTGTAAAAATTTGAGAGTATTTTTATATTTATATTGGTATGTAAATCAAAATTTGGTATTGACAAAATTATTGTAGAAATTTTAGGTTGATACAATTAATAAAAAATAAGCTTTAGGAATTTTTAAATGAATTTGTATATAAAAATTTATATAATATATATAGATGGTTTGGTCGAGTGGTGGGGGTAAGATTGGTATATTATTGCGTTTGATAGGACGCGTGGCGACGTATACTATACTATATACGTACAAAGTACTCATAGTTGTGCGAAAAGCACTTTCCCTTCGTTGCTTTTTGTTTATTTAGCGTGTGCCCGTAATCCATGTTACATTAGACAATTTTACTATTTGGTGTACAGCAATTGTTTCGGCGCCCTGAAGGCGACAGCTCATGGGCTAACCGAGATGTTGTGACTGTGTTTTCATTGAGCAGTATAATAAATATATACATTTATTTGGAAAAATTCATGTTTTTTATTTAAATACAACAAACCTTTTATACCAACTCCTATAATACTGTTCATAAATACTATTGATGCTAATCTTTATTATTGCGGAGCAATAGTATCCAGCAAAGTTGATGAAACGAAACGTGGATAGCCAAAGAATCGTCATCTACTTTGACCAAAGAATACACCAGCTTAACAAGAAGCGAAGCCCGACGCAATGATGTTTTGGTAACAAAAATTTATGACCTTGAGAGACCGACGTTGACAGACACTGAGAAAATATTTTCAAATATCGGCGATATAATTGGTCGACAAAATGAGGTATGACAAGTATCTTACTATAACAATGGCTCCTTTCAGACATGCGCATATAAAAAAGGATCTGAAGCTTCGCTTCTTGTTAAGCTGGTGTATTCTTTGCTCTGACAGTCGAGCAGCACTAAAGGCGACAAGCTCAGAGCGTCGCAATCCCTCAACAGACTGAGTAGTCATAATAGAGAGACCCTAGCCTGGAAGCCAGGTCACCAAGGAATAAAAGGCAATGAAAAGGCCGCTGAATCAGCCAAGTAGGGAACAACGGAGGTCACGATAGAGCCAGAACCTTTCTGTGGAATTGCTAAGTGCCTAACTAAGGAGAGAGAGGAGGAGCGCATCCACATGGTGGTATGAAAGGTCAAAGGCACGCTAAATTATTCCTTGAGAGCGATTTGGCCAAACTGTCACACGACATACTAACTATGTCAAAGTAGAAAAAGGACGAGGATGATGGTGGGTATGCAGACCGGAAATTGTAGGTTGAGGAAACATATGCACACAATTGGCCTAGCAGATGACAGCCTATGTAGGCTCTGCCATGAAGAAGAAGAAACCACAGAGCACATACTCTGTGAGTGCGAATGCCTATCAAGGGTGCGGTTTTACCTATTCGGAGAAGAAAAACTGAGGACAGAGTAGGTATCCAGGCTAAAAGGTCTAATAAAATGAATAATGCTGGATATTGAGCTCTAAATATGGGGAGGACCACAATAGATCTGCATAGGTCACAGTGGGATATGACAAAGAGTCACTCCAATTCTAATCTAATCCAGTATGTGCAGCTGACTGGTAAATGTGAGAATGTAATCTAGATTCAGAGGACCACAGTAGATTTGAAAAGTGGGATAATGACAAGCATGATGTAACAGAAACAAATTTTGTTTTAAGAACCACTCGATTAATATGACTTATTTCTACCTTTTACATTGCTGTCAAACTTCAAGGTTCCCAAAGTACATGAGTTGAAGTTTGAAGGTCACCATATTGCGCGTCATCATGTCTCTCGTATATATCAGTTTTCCATTGTCTGTAGTTTTTGTTTGGCTTTTGGTGCTAATGTAATTTTTCATCGCAGTTTCGTGTAAGTTTATTCATATTTATTTATTAATAGTGTGTATTTTGTTTTCAGAGAGCAGATCTTCAGTAACCTTAGTTAACAGCTATAAACCCAACGGTATTTTTAACGAGGTTATTAGACAACTTTCGTACCTACTTTAGGGACCTTGGTCAAACTTATCAATAAAATGATTGGCAATTTGTATATTTTCAATAAAAAAGAAGAATTCTCAGTGAAAAAAGGTTTTTGAAATACTACTCCATCTATTTAATATCAAAAAAAACTGCATTCAATAACCAATTCCATTTTGAAGGATACTGCATCACATTTATGTGCGGCTTTACGATAGTAGGTGGCGCCGTATGGAGACTCATGAATCTATAATATTTATAGCCACTTAATCCGTCTCTATAAATTTTGCGACTAAAGCACGGATATAGACGTGACTTACATGTTTTTCAGGATGTTATCTACCATCGTGGTTAAATTAACGTACAAAACGTACCAAAATATGTTTGGACCAAACGTACAGATAATTAATCAACCACAAATGACAATGACAGGTAAGTATCAAAATAAACCAATAATTTGATACGATATCTCTTTTCGTTCACGAGGTACACCTGTATAATGTTATTTTGAGAAGTGTTGAAAAATAGTTATTAAGAAACTGTTGCTGCTATCTACAAGTGAGTAGTCACACTAGCGTAGTAGCGGATTTCTGTGAGGAGAGAAATTTATTGTGACTACAGTTCAACTATTATACAACAGATGGCCAGAGTACACCCTCTTCATTCAAATTACAAAAATTATTGAGTGTTTCACATCTATCATTTATAAATAATGAATGATTATTACTTGGATTGTTTTTCAAATATATTATATAGCCTCAATTTCAACTCGTTTCGTCAAATTTTGTTTTGCCATCTAGTGCATCTAGACTGAAATTGTTCAATGAAAATATTTTTATAGCTTTTTGGAACTTTAGTTCTTTACGTCAGGTTATGTTTGAGTGACCGGGGGTCGCGATATGGACAATCCACACGAGTCGAACAGCAAATTTTTTCCACAACTCACTCAAGAAAAAATCTAGAAAATAAAAATTTCTATAAACTGTAATATAACTTAAAATTGAAAATTTAACAATTCAATTTTATGTTTCCACTATTTTTTTTGAGGTAAACGTACAGTTCTTGAATGCCCAATTTGTATAATGCTAAGGTTTCCTTTTTTAAATATACGATGCTGTTATAAGTGGATGTTGCCAGTCGGACTCCCTCATGAAGGGTACCTTACCATTATCTATAATAATGAATATTCTGCTAAATATTTCAAACGTTTTCCTGTTGTCGTTATTAATATCAAGCAGAATAATTATTTAAAAATAAAATTAACAATAAAAAAAAACTTCCTCACGGGGAATCGAACCCGGGTCTACCGCGTGAGAGTCTGGTATGCTTACTACTCTACCACCAAAGAATATGCAAAATGTTTATCTATAACGTCAAATGTATTACCTAATATTTGCTTAAAAGGAGAGGATTAAGAGTTTTTACAGGTGTCTGAACAATACCCAGGAGATTGCTGAAACAAAGAGGAGTCCTTACCCAAACTGAAACCAGCGAATCAAAGAATTTGTTTAGGAAATTGACCTAAGGCAGCTACTAGTCACTAAGACTTTATTGACTTTGATTATACAGACATACCTTTGTAAGCAGGAACTCCCAGGGAAAGCTAGGAACTGAAATTAGATTCTCATGTCCCGAAACAGTATTCGGAATATCAAAACCTGCTGCACGTGGTTGTACACATCTTTGGATTCAAACTAAACGTGCCCAACAGGTACACAGCAAACTAATGGTCAAACAACTCTATGGATAACGAGACATTGAACCTACCTCAGCAGGCACCAGATAAGAAAAGTAGTGGGATTACTTACCGGTCACTTTACCCTAAAGAAGCACATTCATACAATTCGCATATATGGGGAGAAGCCTTTATGTCGGTTGTGCATGGAAGAGGAGGAAACAGTCTAACATATTAAAGGAAGGATGTCGGGATAACCCTTGGTAGTTGCATTATTTCTTGTATTTGGACATTTATTAAAACACTACTTTTCTGGAGAACAATTTATTTCGTTAATGGTACACCCATAGATAACCTGTACAACCTACCCACCCACGTAGTCGACATACATTACAGATACAGATAACCTCATTCTACTACTTGCCGCGCCGCACACGTGGCCACAGACTTTATAAGGAAGTGCAGAGGAGCGCCAACTTTAACATTTATGATTGGCAAAAAATCTCCGAAACAAAGAAAATGATAATGGTAATCAATCACTACTTGAAGGTGACTCTAATTATCAACTTCTCGAAGAAAGATGATGCTATTTACTTAATTGCTTTTGATATTGCATAAAGTTCTTCTGTTTGGATAGTAGGAGATTGGAACTTCAAATTGTACTATGTAGGTGTTATAATAGCTTTGCCTACACCGTCATGTTGTTTGGATGTTTCAGTGTCATTTGCTAAATCTATTAATTCCAGCTTTTTATACAATCATAAACGAACAATTTGTGAAACTATACAGAAAAGTTGAGCTGGGAAGCCTCTCTAGGGATGCCCTCGATATTTAAGTTTGCGGAAATATAGTCTCGAGACGATACTTTACATTTTCGTTGCGAGACAAGAGCATACTTTTAAAAGTCTCGCCTTGAATCTCACTCTAGAGTCTCGCAAAAGTCTGGAAGTATCGCAAATTTAATTGATTAATTATTGTAATTATCGTGAATGTTGACACAAATTTTATCGAAGAGCTGCAAACCCTTATAGGTACCTCAAATGAATATAGAATACTGTCGCTTTCGGTGTTTTGGGCATATATCAAACCTTACTGTGCAAAGTTTGTTCAAGACTCTAAATTTAGTAGATACGCTTACAGCGACCATTATTGAAGAAAAATGTGTGATGATTCGGATGCTGATGATGAAAACAGAGACGGAAATGACATAGAAAAGATTAATGACAACTCTGACGCAAAATAAGGTCCGTTTTTTTCCGAAAATCAAACGTTCAGTCTATTCAGAGTAGATTTCAATAAAATTTAGATGCGCCTGTGAAGGCTGCCTGGAGAAGCAAGTAATATAACCCTTGTGCTAGATGTATGCACTTATTTTGCCAAAATGCAATTCTATGGGCAACACTTGAAGAAGTCCATAAGTTATTGATTAACAAAAAAAATATACGGTAAACATAGTCTGGATAAAATTTGAAGACACTACAAAGAAACTTATTGGAAATATACCGTATTCTTAATTTTGGATCCCCGGCATGAATTAGATACTTTTAACGCTACTACGTGGGGTATAAGGAGTTAGGTTTTTGGTTTTTATTCATTAAATTTAAAATCAGGATTGATTTTATTCATGTATTTCATTTAGACAGGAAACAGGAACAATTTACAAGACGCTTGCTCCTGACATGAGTCGAGGCGAGCTTTTCATTGCGAGAATAGAGTAAATAGAAGAGATTTTACTTGAAATAAATAATTTCCAGTTCAATTATTCGTAATTCGTAAAATTTCTAAAGTAGTTCAACCGGGAAAAGGTCTTAAAAAATCTAGTTTAATACAAAATTTTACGATATAGAGATGCAAACTAATTATTTTAGCATGGACACCGACTGCGAAAATCCAAAACGGCCGTTATAAATCTTGTCAAGTTTATGGTCGAAACATAAAACTCCGACATTTTTTATTCGAAATCGATAGCGTAGTCAGTGGAGCCGTATAATTTAAAAACTTTTGAAGATCCTACGACGGCGCTTTCAATATGCAATATGTTTTTATTATAGAACGTTTAAGAAAACAGATTATATTAAATATTGATAAAGCCAAAAATATCATTTTCCTTTCATGTTTGCTGTATGATGATCTGAAAAAATTGATTTTATTAGCTGGAGATATACGTTTTTATAAAAAAGAGAATTTTTCTTGATATCCCGTTTCTTTCACAGATATAAAATTGACACCCTGTATAGACAGTGTTAGTTTGTCGTGAAACAGCCTTGTAAATATATAGAATATAATATAAATAAAGCATAATCACAATACTATGTCCATAACCAAAGCTGGTAAGAATACCATTAAATGCATCAGAAACCAAACATTCTGAAAGGTTGGGAAGTATTCCCAGTTTAATATTGATGAAAGATATAAAGGATACAGGAAAATGCTTATCTTTTCGGAAAGTCAAGCAAAGATAAGAGCGTGGAATTCTTGTGGGAAGAGGAAGGGTTAGAAGGAGGCACAGTGCTGGTTTTAACAGTGCCCGTATTAATTTTGTTTTTACACGATCGATCTTTTTTCTTTATTTACAGCATGGGTTGTCAGGACGGTAGGTTGTGTTTACTGGTTTTTAAGTCTAATACGTCGGTAAGTGATTTACTCACCGTTCAGACGTCGGTAAGTCATCTCCTCACCTCCTTTTCCTTCGATTCTATATAAAACTCTGCAGTCCACATACTTACTTTCTTCTTTTTCTTGCTCTACTAACAACTGCGCGATTTTTCTGGTGCTCATTCAGGCGCTTCTAAATTGAATATGTAGTTCCCTATTTGTAAAATTAAATATAATTGTATCAATAACCAAACTGGGTACGGTCGAACAAAAAATATGTTAATGGTTTTGAAAAGCCGTTTCAATAAACAGAAAGACATGTAATTTGAAATCCAATTGAAGGGAAATACCTTTATTGTTTTTATACAGTTTTTTTGCAAGCCTACGTCATAAACTCACATCATACCATTATGAATGCAAATACATATAAAATTATTATTATTCAAGAATTCTTTAACCGGATCAATTATTGTGGTACAGAATTCGCGTCTGTCGGTGTGTGCTAGTTAATGAGATTAAATACCTAGTCGAGTGAATTGCATAACGGATTGTAGAAAATAGTAGGGCGACAGAAGATAATGTTAGTGTACAATGTACTCGCAATAAAACAATGTTTGGACAGGGATATTATTTTGATCTTGATAATATAATGTTTGAAACCACTAGATGTGTAGGGGTGTAAGTAAATGGTGTAAATTTTATACAACTTTTGGAAATAAATTGTTGAAAAATGGATATACTCGATTTGAAATTGGTTGATAGTAATAAATCATTTTTAGCAGCCGATTCCATAGGCGCACCTACCTGACGTGCCGGTTTGAACCCTATTTATAGTAATCATTATTGTCATAACAGGTAAAAATAATTATGCCGAGAATTCCGGGAACAATTAATACACAATGTTACTTCAGGTTGTTACGAAAAAGGTAGGTAGGTACCTCTACTTATTGGTATAAAACTGTGAGTCATTTTAAGAGCGAACAAACCTAATGCGAGTATTCTAGGACACACATTTGGGTAATTTTTGAAAATGGAGAGTCTTTCAGGATTTATTCCAGCTAAGCGAGCTGCGAAATCAGCACTAAGCATTAGTGAAAAGATTATTGTGCTTAATGTATTTAATGCACTTAGATATCAAAAAAGTGCAATAAGTATCGATTCTACAGTGGAACTTTGTTCAAAGATGACAGGTATTGGAAAAGCAACCATCTACAGGATGATGCGGGAAGAAAAGACAGGAACCGTGACGCCACCAAAACCATCTCCAGGAAGGCGAACAATACCGATCGATGAGGACGAAAAGGCCATCATAAGACGAAAGGTGCATTCATTCTATTTCAATAAGGAGATCCCTACTTTGGATAGTTTTAGGGGCCGTAAAAGAAGACTTTCCTGCAATCAAGAGAGATAAACTATGGAAAGTTCTAAGAGAAATTAATTTTAGACAGGAAAAACATAGTCGGAAGTCTCATTTGCTCGAAAAAGATGAAATAGTGTGTTGGAGACGTAATTATTTGAGAAAAATAAGACAATTTCGCAATGAAAACAAAACAATTTTCTATTTGGACGAAACATGGCTGAACGAAGGCTACACAGTTGGAAAAATATGGACAGACAAAAATGTGACTTCTCACCGGCAAGCATTTTTAGACGGTCTATCAACAGGAATAAATCCGCCCTCTGGAAAAGGAAAACGATTAATTATAACTCACATCGG
>CAJUYG010000502.1:0-12486 GCA_910591675.1 Galerucella calmariensis
TATTATAAAAATATATGTGACGCCTATGTTTTCTGTTTCAGAGCGGTCTGCATGGACTGACGGGTAATTTGGAGTTTAGCGAGGGTAAAAGAGCCAAATTCAAAGTGGATTTATTAAAATTGAAGAAGGAAGAAATTCGTAAAGTCGGCGAATGGACGGTTGCTAATGGCATCAATATAACGGACGCTAACGCGTTTTATGAAAACCACACTCCAAATGTGACGCTTATAGTAATGACGAGAGAGGTGAGTAAAGTCCTATATGCATTAGTTAGAGCGCTTTTAAACAAATGAATTCATTAGAGGAAGGGTTTAAATATATATGATCGCGTATTCAATGTCGAATGAGATTAATATGGGAAATTTACTTATCTAATTCCGCTATCCAATGTGACATTTTAAGTCACTCCTTGACGTTAGGTAACGTCGCATTTTTCTTAACCTTCATATATCAGTTATGAAAAGTAGTTATGTAAAAACTGTTGAATAATTTATTAATTAGGTACTGTCAAAACTGACAATTATTTCATTATTTCTTTCTTTTTTTCTCTTATCCTTATGCCTTCTCAGGCGTCGAATTGGAGTTCTTCCTGAACCCATGTTTTCCATTCTTTTCTGTCCCTGGCTAATGCCTTCATCTCTCCCATTGACTTTCCTTTGCCCTTTCCAATATCTTCAATCTGGTATATCCATTTCCTCCTGGGTCTTCCTCATTGTCTTTTTCTTGATATTCCCATTCCCATTTCCATTACATTTCTCGCTATTCTATTTTGCTTCATTCTTACTAGGGGGCCAAACCAGTTCAATTGTTTCTTTTTAATATTTGATATTATTGGGTCTTGATTAGTTATGCTTGATTTCTTCGTTCCTTACTTTGTCCCATTTAGTTTTTCCTGCTATTCTCCTTAAATATTTCATTTCCATTGCATTTATTTTTGTTTCATGCTTTTTCTGCAGTACCCAGTTCTCACTGGCATAAGTTATAGTTGGTACTGTAATTTTGTTGTATATATCCATCTTTGTATTTATATCAATGTATTCATGTTCGATTTAAGTAATAATATAATCTTGTTGATTAATTTGCTCTGTTATTAAGTTCTGCGTCTATTTTTCCATCTTCTGTTAAAAAATACTTCCTAGGTAGTTATAGGTTGTTACTTTTTCTAATGTTTTGTGATTACATTTGAATTCCTCGTAATTATTCCCCTGTTTTTCATTTACTATCATTACTTTGGTTTTCTCTGTATTTATTGTCATTTTCATCTTTTCTATTTCTCTTGCCAGTAAGTTAATTAGTTTCTGAATTTTATTTCGCGATTATTTAATTATTTAAAATGACAAATACCCCATTATTTTAATTCAATATTATTTTAAGATTTATAAACATCGAAAACAACGTTATTATGGGAACAGTTATTTAAAATAGGTAACTCAATTGTCTGGGTGAATACTTCATAGTAACAATACTTCTAACACCATTTGAATCCACTTTAATATTACCATTGTAATCGAAGATTTTATTAAATATGAGCGCGGAATTAGATAAAACGTTGTTTCATAACTAGTAACGTAAATAACTATTAAATAATTAATAAAACGTTCTGCTTCAAACAATAAAAATTATTTTCGGGATTCGTTTGTATTATTTTTGTTCTAATTGTTTAATATACCCAAGAGATTGTTAAAAAAACTCTCCGACCACTGTATATTCCCGCAAAATCGAACAGAATGATCTTCATTATGACTTTAATTCCAGACAACCTTTTTCCGGTCCCTTTTCCATGAATAATCAATTAACATCCCGATCGCGTAGCGTTTTCCTGCTCTCCCTCTCTCTCTCTCTCTCTCTTCCTGTTTTTCCTTTTATGAATAATTTTTTATCCTCGTATGCTCTAGTTTGACTGATTTTGCGTTCAGTTTACACTAACAAAATGTACATGTCAGAAAAGTATATATCGTAAAGTGACATATTATTTACATTGGTTAAACATTCAGAAAATATAAAAATACCCAACAATATTTTTAAAGTTGAGATATTTATTTGTGTATGTAATTTTGATTTCTATTTCGTTGGCAACTGTACAAATAGATGATAACTAGCCGAAACTCTATTGAGGACCTACATGACCTTGCTAATTACACACTAGAATCAAAGATTACAGAATAAAAATATAAGATGTTTCAATCCAGGGCGGTTTGATTCAAGTTGCTGTCACAAAAGGACGCCGCTCTCATAAATTTTGTTTAGGACTCGCTTTTGTTGTCAATAACGAGACCGGTAAATACCAGATAAGTTCGAAAAGCTTATTTTATTTTAAGCTATACAGAGGTAATTAGAGAAATATATATTTAAATTATTAGGATACTTTATCACAAAGGTTTATTTTTAAATGTTAATTATTTCGAAAAATGTTCGGGATATGAATTTGAAAAGATAAGTAAAAAATGAACTTGAATTTTTAAAATGAATCAATTCACAGTTTTTATCCAGCATCTTAGTAATTTTGTGATACTTATTGATAATCTAGCAGATATTTTTTCACAAATTCAATTAAATATACTCATTAGCCACCAGAATAATAGGGCCACTAAATCTTAAATTTCTCTTAAACCTCTCGAACTCGAAGTTCTGGTGGATGCGCCGGGTTTTTCTAGATGTTACGTATTCCAGATCATTCTTGAAAATACGGCGGAGGAGCCATAGTCGTATCATATGGGAATTTCACTGGGGGCACTAATTGAGCACATTAATGCAGCAGCTCGCGTAACATTAATATGACTTTTTGCTCATTTCAACAATTAATTAATAAATAAAAGAAATCTATATAACATAAATATAAAACACGAACAACCAATAAACACCGTTATAAAATAACAGCGCTTGACGGGCGACGTCCCGTATAATATGCCAAATTAAATGCAAGTAATGACGTAGCGACGTACTGTACCATCCAAGTCACCAGACAGTCACCAGCGGCATCGGTGCTTTACGCGATAAATTCGAACGAGTGAAACATCTTATATTTTTATTCTGTAATCTTTGCTAGAATTCGTGGTATTTTTTTGTTAACTTATATTATTATAAATTATTTAAATTTTTTAAACTTCTATGGCGTGTTGAGTATGTATATAGGAAGGACTCCACGACTTGAAACATTTTTAAGACAACAATTCAAACATTTTCTTTTTGTTTACAATAAACGGGACGTTCAATTGAAATTATAAATAATAGAGAAATTGTTCCAGGACTCAGAACTTTTTTATTGGAAATTTCCGCTTTTTTGAGGATCCTTTTTTTAAAATACGGTTAATTTTTATAGTTTTTGAGTTATTAACAAAAAAAAAACTAAATGCTATACTAATATATTGTGGAGTGGGTAACAGGTCACAAAGGAATCGCTGGCAATGAAAAAGCTGACGAATTCGCAAGAGCAGGATCGTCAAATCTGATAAACGGACCCGAACCTGCTGTGGGCATCCCCAGATGCTTAACGAGGTCATGGTTAAAAGGGTGGGTGTAAGAACAACACAATAAACACTGGAAGAATACAACCAGGCAAATACATGGGAAGAAATTCATAAGAGAACCATCAGGAAAAGTAGCGAAAGAACAGCTCTCAATGAACAGGAACAAACGGGGCTACTTACGGGACATTATCCCACAAAGGAGCACCTAAACAAAATAGGGCTGTACAACGGAGACCTTACATGCAGAAGATGCAAAAAGGATACCGAAACAGCTCTGCATATACTATGCAACTGTGAGTCGCTGGATCACAGGAGGCAGAAACTGTATGGAGGACCCCAAATGACTCCAGGAGACTTCTACAACCAACCAGCAAAGAACCTGCATGAGCTAATACAGGGAACGGATTGAAAAATATATTGTAGAAGTAGAGAATTTTGAATTAAATACTTTCTCTAATATCCTCATATATTAGAATACATTTTTACAGTGTATACATTCGGCGGCTTACTGTTTTTGTCGACTGGTAAACTAAGCACCTCGGAGGTGTTTTTGTCGCTCGGCTTATTAACTACCAATTAAATTTCGTGTTATTTTTTATTATGAAATTATAAGTAACTACTCGGCAGCGTCGGCGCGACATGAACTTGACAGAAACGCTCAATTAAATACAAGAGAGCTGTACAACAGGTAGACGTAAAGTCGTTTAGGAAATAAATTTTCCACTAATAAAGACCTGGGTATACATAGTTTTTAGAAAATCGCGTTTTGTGCATCTGACAGGGTAAATGGAGACATGAACGAACAGGAAAATTACAAAGCCTTCGGGGGTAATTCATATCACATATAACAATATGTTACCTACGTAATTATTATTGGATATTCTAAAATCAAATTGCCCTATTCGTATGTAAATGGTGAACCAAGATTAGAATTTCGAACGTAAACACTTTTAGAAGAGTATAGGTATTATTTGTAGTCGTAGAACTAACTGTACTTTTAAGCAATTCAGATTTCGTATTAAGCAAAAATGCAAATTACAAATTTTTATCCTATATAACATTGTTCCACCGTTATATTGGCATATCGGTGGTTTCCTTTAAAACCCAAAGCATTTACCCAAGCTTCACGTCTGCAATATAATACAGAAAATAAAAAATGTTTACTTGTATACTACTAAATTACCTCTTTTTTTACCTAATTTTGTCTTTTGCGCATCTAAAAAACGGTCTATCTTTCAGTTTACTGCGACAATCATCAACAGAACAATATACCACTCCAGGCATTTTGCAATGAAATAAGTCACTATAATATTTATACTAAATACAACTTTATAATAAAAATATGTATAAATATTTTAATTATATTTCCGAAATTTCGATCAGCAACACATTAGCATTGCGTGCTACCCCTGTACTCAACACTTTCTCGATTTAAACTAGCCAGAACTCGCCAGACGATAGGAGGGGTGAGGAAATTTTCGGTAACCCATAAATCGGAAGTCAGTTTTGAAAAATGTCACTTTATATGTCAAAATTAGATAAAGAACATTTTCACTTAGCGGAAATCCAATTTCTCCATTTTTTTGAAAAAATATTATTCTCGGTAATGGTTTGAATCTTAAAAAACAATTTTCAAAAGGCCGAATCAGTCGTGTTTTCTTTGTCGTTCTATTTACGACATTTAATGGCTTTTTCAGAATGTCCTTTCGCGTACCTCTTGTTTGATAAATCCGTCACAATATGTTCTTTCAGCCGGCTGTTTCTTTAGAATCTCCACACACACGTTTGATGTCGAGTACATCCCCGTATTTATTTTCGTTTAATCATTTGAAGTTTGTCCCTACACTTAAGACCACCTCAAAAAGACCGAATCAATAAGTTTAATTACAATTTTTTTTTCTTTCTAATCAATAAGATGGGAAATAGACAAAGCAATATTCAATATTTTTTAATTCCGTAAAATAATTCAATAAATGAAATAGAGAGTACAATTAAGCAAAGTTTACCGTGAAATACAATGAAGACAAAAAAGTCTGCGTGAGAACAGTTTAGGATGTTTCAGGACGCACGTAATTATACGTTAGAAAAGGATACTTCTGAACAAGTTATAGCAAAATTTTTTGAAGATTATGGTTTTAACATGAAAAAAAGAGATGGAACAGATTATACTGAAGCTACTGTGAAAACACTTTGGAATACTACTGCTCAAATGGTTCAGGAAAAATATTTTCTAGAATTTAACATCAAAATTGATCCATTTAAAGATATTACATACCTATAAATTTGCTAGATTGGCCAGGGATACAAAACGTAAGAAGCTTCAGGATGAACCTGAAACCAGGAAAAGAAGTTCTAACGCGTTTACCAAAGAAGAATTAATGGAAATGGTAGAAAGCTTTTCTGATGATAATCCTGATGGGTTACAAAAAAAGTTTTTTCATTTATGTTCGTTCGAATTAGCATGGCGTGGAAATGAAGCTGCTAATTGTGATATTAATTACTTTGAAAAAGAATATGATAATAAAGGTAATTTTACTGACAGGGTAGAATATAATCCAATCTTTTCCAAAACGACACAAGGAGGATCAAAAGCTTTATCTGGCAGTAAGTGGCTGGTAAGAAATAATGCTAACAACAATTTGTGTCCCGTTCGTTTATTTTTAAAAATTATTGAAAAAAGAGAATCCAATCCTTATCTAACAACAACAAGATTATTTTTAACAGTACATCCAAATTGGGAGAAAGGAATATGGCACAAAAATTCACCATTGGGAATTAATACAATTTCAAAGTGGACGAAAATATCGGCAGAATCAATTGGTATAGACACAAAAAAAATAAAAATAACCAATCATTCACATAGAGCTTCTGCAATATCTGCATTAGCAAACGAAGGAGTTGGTGAACAAGAAGTAATTAAGCTTACAGGACATTCTTCTGCCCATTCTTTGAAAGCATATTTACAATTAAATGAAGAACACCATTTCCAACTTATAGAGAACCTTCGAGAAAATAAAAACAAAGAAAAGGAATCCTCAGTTTCTAACTTAAATTCATCACAGGTTATGATGCAAAACAATCCCCAAAATAATGCTACAACGTACAATTATAATAATTGTACTTTTTACATAAATAAGTAATTTTTTTTTCATAATTTCATTATTTTTTTGGCTTTGTATAATTGAAGTTTGCAATAAATAAAACGTTTAAACAAAAATTTTGTAAGGTAAAATTTTTCTCTTGTCGTATTCAAGTTTGTTGCTTTTAGGTAATTTTGCTCTTGACATTTGATCCAAAATGTCATTCTTTTACGACAATCGAAAAATTTTGCCGACAAAATTTTCACTCTCGTGGTATTATATATGAAAAGTTATACTTTTTCACCATACCGTCTTGTAGCATGTCCCAGGTTGTCTGATTCCTAAGAAGTGAGGAGGTGGTTTTTTTTAATGATTCCCTCTCTACTTAGTCCGTATCTTGCTCTTTCTGCAAATAGTCAGTCCACAACTAAAAGTTAAGAGAAACTTTGAGGATATCGGTATTGAGATTAAACTGACTAAGTTTGTCGCAATCTCAATCTGATAACACGGAATTTCCGAATGTCGAGTTCTCAATCTACTGATGTAATTAAAGTTACGTAATATATTGTGCGAGTTTATTGAAAAATATTAATAGTGGTAGAATTACCACGGATCTAATATTACGAAGCTTTTATGAGAATTTTCCTTGCAGGAACGACCATATGTAATGGTGAATGAAGAAAAGAATTTGACGGGAAACGCCCGCTATGAAGGTTTCTGTATTGACCTATTAAAATGGATAGCGACCCAAGTGGGTTTTCAATATACAATTAGACTAGTTCCTGATCACATGTATGGCGTGTTTGATCCCGATACGAAAGAATGGAACGGGATCGTAAGGGAATTAATGGAAAAGGTGAGTATTTTTATAAAACAAAAGTAGAAATTTTCCACAAAAAACCAGCTATTCTTTGTCTTCTTGTAAAAAGAAAAGTTTTTGCGGCATCGTTTAACAAGACGTGATAACCACAAAGACTTTTTTGTGTCTCTTTTCTGTCACTTTCAGACAAATGAAAGATAATCTACTCCATTTTTTTTCCTTTTCAACGCTCTACCTATTCATGGACTTATTTTTTTCCATAGTTTCCAACTATCTCGTTGCATGAGAAAAAAATAATAAATGAACACTGCCTCGAGTTTTGACTAACAAAAAAAACAGGTTTTATTTCCGAGACTACTAAAAATAGAAATATCCTTTCAGTGAACTTGTTTCTAAGAAAAAATAAAATAAATATTATGATTATTATACAAAATTAAGAAACTAAAAATATGGCAGCCGATAGAAGGGCTTAAAATACTGATCATACGTCATATTAAATGAGTTTTTTATTTATTATTATCAAACTTAATTACTATGAAGTACCATCATTATTCTAGGTCCTCTTTAATCTGTATCGACATAGTTGGCGGTCTGGATCGGCTATATATGAGAGAGCCCTATAGTATACAGTGCTATTCAAAAGTCCCCTCCCCCCCTCGTATCTTTTGATCGGCTACACTTACATTAATAAAATTTGGAGGGTGAAAATAAAGTGTTGTAAACTTCTCTACGAATGGTTACAGATGACGTCACAGTGCCACTCTGGCCAATAATTTTAAATAGGACCTTATGGCAAGTGATATCTCGTTTGAAAGGCATTGACATTGGCTACTTTATATTGTACCTATACAATGCAACCAAGCCATTAGATATGACAGATAATGAAGTTAAAGTTAGATTCATAATATTAACGTATGTTAAAATTAAAATTTGAAAAGAAGTATACGCAATTTTTCCTCTGCTGAGTTTTTGTTACGACACCCTGTATAACGCATATAAAAAAAATTTGTATATAAAGTGAGCAGTCTTAGATTAATTTATCCTTTTGAATGGACCCATAATAGAGAATCAATGGACATCATCAGCGAGATGTCGTTAGTGAAAAAGGAGATATAAATTTTTTTTCTCGGAATGTCGCATATTCACCGAAAGGTATTTTGATTTTGCAGAGAGCGGATCTAGCCGTAGCCTCGATGACGATAAATTACGCTAGAGAGAGCGTAATTGACTTCACAAAGCCGTTCATGAACCTCGGAATTGGAATTCTTTTCAAGGTAAGACCCTTTTGAAATATCCATATTATTGATAAAACGTTTAGGGGTAATATATTATAATACCGAGGAAATAGAAAAATGCAAAACGTCGAAAAGACATTCCAAAGCTTGAATGAACAATAGACATTTGGGTTTTATGGAGCTACACTGTATCGACCAGGATTCAAATAGTAAAAGACCGCAAATACATATATAAAGATACGTGACAAGAGAATTTATTTAAGCTTAAGAAATGCAGTCTTGAAGTTAATATGGAAAAATAAAGATAAATGTATATAGGGTGTGTCTGTTTTCACCACAGTGACTTGGAAATATCAATGATCTTTTAAAAAACGAAGCACTATGTATAAGAGTGATTGAATGTACTATCAATATCAATATTTCACCAAAAAATATGTAAATAAAATTATATAGTAGGTATAATCTTCGATAGAACCTCAAGAAGCATAATAGCTTTTACGGCCTTATCTGTATCCCTTGTCGAAGCATTTCATCAGCCTCGACTGTTGAATTTCTCTATCAGGGCCAAATTTCCTTTGCTATATACCTAGATATTGGCATTTAGAAAGCATATATCAGTCTATATTTTGTTGCGCGTTTAGGTTGTTTGTATATAAATGTGTTAATCTTGACACAATATATTTGTTTGAATTTTTAGGATAAAAAAAAACACAATAAGGTTCAGTACAAAGAAAAATGTGTCGCTTGTAATTGACAAGTTCTTCGAACTTTCAAATATAGACGGTAAAAAATGAATCGGATGCCGGGTTTTAAATGAACTAGAGATCTGGAAAAAGTTGGGAAATTACAGAAGTCATAATTTATGTAAAATGTCGCGTTCTTTTTGGAAGAAAATATACACAAAATGTACCATACGATTTTTGAAATTCAATAGAATGGAAATATATTATGGAAATCCTTCAAATTCAGTCCCTTTTACCTTTTCTTCCGGTTTGATGAATAACAAAGGAGAGTGGGCGACATGCTGTTAAAACAGCTATAAAATCAGAAAACAAGGATCGCCAAGGGATGTGGCAACAAGTTATAAAAATAAAGGTTAAAGTGTCTGTAGACCATTTTTAGATTTTCAGAAATATCTAGTAAGTATTCCAAGTTTATACAATATGTATATTAATTTTGAGAAAATAAGTTATTCTTTATAAAAAGTTCTGCATGATCTAAAATCAAATATGAAAATTTTTTAGTCGTATACGTAGTTTGTCAAAAAATATGAGTCTTACTCAAGAGAAAATTACCTTTAAATTTGACAATATCGAAAATATGTAAAATATTAATCTAGTTTTTATTTTGTGGTAGAGGTTAGTTGTTTAGAGGAATTGCAATGTCTTTGGGATTTCAGCAGTGCAGTTTAAAAGCTCTCTAAGGTTTGGTTTAACGGTTAAAGCACTGTTGCAGTGATGGCAGACGGGAAGGTTTTCAGAAGACATCAAGTAACCATGTGTGTATCTGGTATGGTTGATCCGCAATCGTCTAATGACAGCAGCTTCTCTCCTGGTTAAGAAATCTAGGGAGAGACAGCCGATTAATGGTTGTATATCGTAAAGGGCTGTTTTGCTGTTGTGCCAAAAAATTTGCCAGGACTCCTAGACGGACTTTTTGAATAATAGTTTTTTTGTCATCTGGGAGCTGGAACGTTGTTGTGGTGATGGAAGAAGAGGCTTCTTTAGCGTTTTCATTGCCAGTAATTCCAATGTGAGATGGGAGCCAGATAAGACAGACTGTTACATCACGAGCTGAGAGAGTTTGATAGATGTCATGGATATTTTGAACTATTTGATGGTCAGTAAATATAGTATTGAGTGAATTAATTGAGGAAAGTGAATCGGTACAAATGGCGACGCGCTTGACAGAAGAGATTTGCTTGAAAGCTTGGAAGATGCTATACTCTATGCTACACTCACCAGTGTGAACGTTACATGTAGAGGGCAACCGATTGGCGGGATTGACGTCTTAGGAACAGGGACTAGAACGGAAAGCACCTAGAGAGAGTCGAAGGGCTGTATTGTGTTTCAATTTAAATTATTGTAATTACATATTTAAAGGCAATTTCTAATTTTGTTCAACTTTTTTTAGTAACATTTTTCGACATTGTCAAATTTAAAGGTACTTTTCTCTTGAGTGAAACTAATATTTTTTGACAAACCTTGTATACGACTAAAAAAAATTGATTTTTGATGAATGTATTTAAAGTTTTAGATAAAGCATAACTTTTTATGACGAATAACTTTTCTTCCTAAAATTAATAATAAAAAAGTTTTCCATATGATTCCAACTTAGGGGGACATATTGTATATATTCCCTTACTTTTCGCCTCAAAATAAAAATGTCTAAGGTTACGATTGCATACAAAATAACTTTCGTCTTGATCAGCAGATCTAACGATAAATTGACGAGCAGAAAATCTCCCACATGGGCAATTTGTGACAACTTTCCAGTTTGCTGTGTTTATGACAAACTCGTTCCGGAGCTTTTACCCCGACATTTACTATTTACGTTTATTCTATTTGCTTGTTTTTATTGAACTCCCTTACTCACATCAGGATGCCAGAGACGGATTTGACTTTAATCTTTTTCCCAACTACAACTTTCAACTTCCAATTTTACAAGTCTCCAGTTATTTAAAAAAAAGGGCGCAGGGCACATATTTTCTATTTATTCTTTTATTACGAGCCTTTGTATATATTGATTATTATTTTCAAAATGAATTGCATAAACAATATTGATTGAATTTGAAAAAAACATTGTTCAAGTTTCAAAAAGATACAACCAGTGATTTAAATTCCTTCTCCCTCACTGTCTCTTGTATAAACTTGTCCTGTCAATTTATGTCAACGAAATCCCTGAACCAATTGAATTATGAAACTGTTTTCAACTTTGAACAAATTTTTCATTGGTTTTCTGATGCATTCGCCGATATTGTATACATCTATACAGATCGCGAAAAGTATATTCGAGCCATACGATTTTTTTCGAAATTAGCAGAAGCTGCTTCTCTTAGCGACATTTCTTTTGTTCGTCCATGGAAAGTAACTTTTCTTTACAAATTACGAACTGATTACGGGTGAAAAGCTGCTTCAAGGTACCATCTCTCTATTCCAACAACAACCGCTAACACATTTCGAGGGCCTGTACGACCACGGTCGACATCAGGGACTTGAATTCTTACGGTATCACCAATTTGGGCAGGAGGAAACTTTTTTTTGAGGTTCGCAACATTTTTGTTGCTTGAAGTAGAAGACTCTCTTTTGCAGCTACTCTTTTTAGAGAAATTAGCTCGTGTTGTTCAGTCAGTGCTTGAGATGAAGATGTGTTAGGTGGCGGATCAGTCAGTGCTTAAGATGAAGACGTGCCGAGTTGCGGATCAGCTTCAATGGTATTTTCATCATCCATGTCTGTTTCACCATAAGCTTCTAGCTGTTCTTCGGTCTCAATGTTTGAAATTTGCCCGCGAAGGAGTGATGACGATGTTATACCCCTTTTTGGATTAACGCCAAACAGGGCTTCATAAGGACTTTGGCGTATTTCTTCGTGATAAGTTGTATTTTTGGAGAATTGGACAAACGGCAAACCTTCTGACCACTCGTTTGAATCATTGTCTTGCATCCAAGCAGTTAACATATTTTGTATGTCCTGATTGGCTCTTTCAACTGAGCCTTGTGTTTGACTGTGACGTGCAGTGTCCGAGATTCACCGGACCTCATTTGTGTTTGTCGACATAAGAAGGGTTAGAGACCTCCTATTTTAAAAAAAATGATTTTTGACTTGTTCTTTCATTTCCTCTTAAAATTTACGAGCTCAAAATTATGTGGTTTGGATAGTTTCCA
>CAJUYG010000502.1:12586-38314 GCA_910591675.1 Galerucella calmariensis
GTTTTCGAGATAAACTGTTTCAAACAGAAACTGACGTGGTTCCCTTGCATTCATCACTTATTTTCGAGATTTAACATCAAAGCAAATAGCATCCCTATAAATTATACTGTGTCCAACATCTGAAAGAGACAGATTTGCCTCGTAGAGTGGAATTCTTTGAATGGTTACTTGTCAAGACTCAAGAGGATGAACATTTCGTGAACAATATCTTATGGACAGATGAGGCCAAGTTGACAAAAAATGGAATTTTCAATAGACACAACAGTTATTATTGGTCGCCAGAAAATCCCCATGTCGTTCGCCAAAGGGCTTTTCAAGATAGATGGCAATTTAATGTATTTTGTGCCATAAAGAATGAGTCAATTTTTTATATTGAGTTTTATGATAATAACTTGAATGCTACAAAATATGAAGATTTACTGAGAAATGGAATTCAAATGATTTTAAATCATAGGCCAGGAAGAGAAATCTGAAATCTTCGAAGACTGATGGATTGGTGATAATGGACCTTTTCGTTGGCCTCCTAGAACACCAGATAGCAATCCACTAGATTATTTTGTATGGGGTTTCATTAAAAATATGGTTTACTCCGACCCAATAACAACAATGGAAGATATGAAATCGAGAGTTAGAACTGCTTTCAATAGTTTAACTCCAGAATCAATCAGATGCGCTGCACATGAAAATCTTCTGAAGAGATTACATGTTTGTTTAAGTAGAGGAGGAGATGTGTTCGAACATATTCTGAAATACAGTGATAATTGAATTGACTTACTAATTCATGAATTTATTTTCAGTTCGCGTGTCAGCGTTAAAAAAAAACTATTTTTTCAAAAATTCTCAAAAATGTGGAAAAATACAGGGTGTTCCATTTGAAAAAATTGACTTCCACTCATTTTTTCATGTGAACAAAGTATCCGCATTTTCTAACGACCCTGTATGAGGCAAAGAAAATATGGCTCCGAAGTGAGAATCCTTATGGTATCACTTCACTCCATTCCGAATTTGATCGTCTTAGTACCAGAGAGTTCAAGATTATCAGCGTTTATAAAAGTACATGTTTGGTGAGAAAAAAAATCAAAATTAATTTATATCTCTTGAACGGTAAGAGATAGGTATAGGGAGATACTATATGAAATTGTTGACGAAGTAATAAGAAATCATAATATGATATTATATACAGGGTGTTCCATTTGAAAAATCAAAGTAACCGCTACTTTACAGTAGAAGCGGCAACGCCGCATCGTCTAAAATATTTTAGGCATGTAGATCATGTCAGTTTATGCATACTGTCAAATTTTCAGGTTGATCCGTTGTCTGGTTTGCCAGAAACGTCTAATTAACGCTCATCGTGAAAAGCCCTGTATATGAGAGAGCCCTATAGTATACAGTGCTATTCAAAAGTCCCCTCCCCCCTCGTATCTTTTGAACGGCTACACTTACATTAATAAAATTTGGAGGGTGAAAATAAAGTGTTGTAAACTTCTCTACGAATGGTAACAGGTGGCGTAATAGTAATATATGACGTCACAGTGCCACTCTGGCCAATAATTTTAAATAGGACCTTATGGCAAGTGATATCTCGTTTGAAAGGCATTGACATTGGCTACTTTATATTGTACCTATACAATGCAATCAAGCCATTAGATATGAAAGATGATGAAGTTAAAGTTAGATTCATAATATTAACGTAAGTATGTTAAAATTAAAATTTGAAAAGAAGTATACGCAATTGTTCCTCTGCTAAGTTTTTGTTTTGTATAACGCATATAAAAAAAATTTGTATATAAAGTGAGCAGTCTTAGATTAATTTATCCTTTTGAATGGACCCATAATAGAGAATCAATGGACATCATCAGCGAGATGTCGTTAGTGAAAAAGGAGATATAAATTTTTTTTCTCGGAATGTCGCATATTCACCGAAAGGTATTTTGATTTTGCAGAGAGCGGATCTAGCCGTAGCCTCGATGACGATAAATTACGCTAGAGAGAGCGTAATTGACTTCACAAAGCCGTTCATGAACCTCGGAATTGGAATTCTTTTCAAGGTAAGGCCCTTTTGAAATATCCATATTATTGATAAAACGTTTAGGGGTAATATATTATAATACCGAGGAAATAGAAAAATGCAAAACGTCGAAAAGACATTCCACAGCTTGAATGAACAATAAACATTTGAGTTTTATGGAGCTACACTTTATCGACCAGGATTAAAAAGTAAAAGACCGCGAATATATCAAGATACGTGACAAGAGAATTTATTTAAGTTTAAGAAATGCAGTCTTGAAGTTAATATGGAAAAATAAAGATAAATGTATATAGGGTGTGTCTGTTTTCACCACAGTGACTTGGAAATAACAATGATCTTTTAAAAAACGAAGCACTATGTATAAGAGTGATTGAATGTACTATCAATATCAATATTCCACCAAAAAATATGAAAATAAAATTATATAGTAACTTCGATAGAACCTCAAGAAACATAATAGCTTTAACGGCCTTATCTGTATCCCTTGTCGAAACATTTCATCAGCCTCGACTGTTGAATTTCTCTATCAGGGCCAAATTTCCTTTGCTATATACCTAGATATTGGCATTTAGAAAGCATATATCGGTTCATATTTTGTTGCGCGTTTAGGTTGTTTGTATATAAAAGTGTTAATCTTGATACAATTTCATTGTTTGAATTTGTAGGATAAAAAAAACACAATAAGGTTCAGTACAAAGAAAAATGTGTCGCTTGTAATTGACAAGTTCTTCGAACTTTCAAATATAGACGGTAAAAAATGAATCGGATGCCGGGTTTTAAATGAACTAAGGATCTGGGAAAAGTTGGGAAATTACAGAAGTCATAATTTATGTAAAAAATCGCGTTCTTTTTGGAAGAAAATATACACAAAATGTACCATACGATTTTTGAAATTCAATAGAATGGAAATATAATATGGAAATCCTTCAAATTCAGTCCCTTTTACCTTTTCTTCCGGTTTGATGAATAACAAAGGAGAGTGGGCGACATGCTGTTAAAACAGCTATAAAATCAGAAAACAAGGATCGCCAAGGGATGTGGCAACAAGTTATAAAAATAAAGGTTAAAGTGTCTGTAGACCATTTTTAGATTTTCAGAAATATCTAGTAAGTATTCCAAGTTTATACAATATGTATATTAATTTTGAGAAAATAAGTTATTCTTTATAAAAAGTTCTGCATGATCTAAAATCAAATATGAAAATTTTGTCAAAAAATATGAGTCTTACTCAAGAGAAAATTACCTTTAAATTTGACAATATCGAAAATATGTAAAATATTAATCTAGTTTTTATTTTGTGGTAGAAGTTAGTTGTTTTGAGGAATTGCAATGTCTTTGGGATTTCAGCAGTGCAGTTTAAAAGCTCTCTCAGATTTGGTCTCAGGTCTAGGCGCTTGTATGTAATGGTGTATTCCTGGCAGTCTGTGAGAATATGTTTAACGGGTAAAGCACTATTGCAGTGACGGCAGACGGGAAGGTTTTCAGAAGACATCAAGTAACCATGTGTGTATCTGGTATGGTTGATCCACAATCGTCTAATGACAGCAGCTTCTCTCCTGGTTAAGAAATCAAGGGAGAGACAGCCGATTAATGGTTGTATATCGTAAAGGGCTGTTTTGCTGTTGTGCCAAAAATTGTGTCAGGACTCCTTGACGGACTTTTTGAATAATAGTTTTTTTGTCATCTGGGAGCTGGAACGTTGTTGTGGTGATGGAAGAAGAGGCTTCTTTAGCGTTTTCATTGCCAGTAATTCCAATGTGAGATGGGAGCCAGATAAGACAGACTGTTACATCACGAGCTGAGAGGGTTTGATAGATGTCATGGATGTTTTGAACTATTGGATGGTCAGTAAATATAGTATTGAGTGAATTAATTGAGGAAAGTGAAGAAGAGATTTGCTTGAAAGCTTGGAAGATGCTATACTGTATGCTACACTTACCAGTGTGAACGTTACATGTAGAGGGCAACCGATTGGCGGGATTGACGTCTTAGGAACAGGGACTAGAACGGAAAGCACCTAGAGAGAGTCGAAGGGCTGTATTGTGTTTCAATTTAAATTATTGTAATTACATATTTAAAGGCAATTTCTAATTTTGTTCAACTTTTTTTAGTAACATTTTTCAACATTGTCAAATTTAAAGGTACTTTACTCTTGAGTGAAACTAATATTTTTTGACAAACTTTGTACACGACTAAAAAAAATTGATTTTTGATGAATGTATTTAAAGTTTTAGATAAAGCAGAACTTTTTATGAAGAATAACTTTTCTTCCTAAAACTAATAATAAAAAAGTTTTCCATATGTTTCCAACTTAGGGGGACATATTGTATATATTCCCTTACTTTTCGCCTCAAAATAAAAATGTATAAGGTTACGATTGCATACAAAATAACTTCCGTCTTGATCAGCAGATCTAACGATAAATTGACGAGCAGAAAATCTCCCACATGGGCAATTTGTGACAACTTTCCAGTTTGCTGTGTTTATGACAAACTCGTTCCGGAGCTTTTACCCCGACATTTACTATTTACGTTTATTCTATTTGCTTGTTTTTATTGAACTCCCTTACTCACATCAGGATGCCAGAGACGGATTTATCTTTAATCTTTTTCCCAACTACAACTTTCAACTTCCAACTTTACAAGTCTCCAGCTATTCAAAAAAAGGGCACAGGGCACACATTTTCTATTTATTCGTTTATTACGAACCTTTGTATATATTGATTATTATTTTCAAAATGAATTGCATAAACAATATTGATTTGAATTTGAAAAAAACATTGTTCAAGTTTCAAAAAGATACAACCAGTGAATTTAAAATCCTTCTCCTTCACTGTCTCTTGTATAAACTTGTCCTGTCAATTTATGTCAACGAAATCCCTGAACCAATTGAATTATGAAACTGTTTTTAACTTTGAACAAATTTTTCATTGGTTTTCTGACGCATTTGCCGATATTGTATACATTTATATAGATCGCGAAAAGTATATTCGAGACATACGATTTTTTTCGAAATTAGCAGAAGCTGCATCTCTTAGCGACATTTCTTTTGTTGAAACTTCGTCCATGGAAAGTAACTTTTCTTTACAAATTACTAACTGATTACGGGTGAAAAGCTGCTTCAATGTACCATTTTTGTTAGCTAATCTATAAAAGTCTGAATCCTCTATTCCAACAACAACCGCTAACACATTTCGAGGGCATGTACGACCACGGTCGACATCAGGGACTTGAATTCTTACAGTATCACCAATTTGGACAGGAGGAAACTTTTTTTTGAGGTTCGCAACATTTTTGTTGCTTGAAGTAGAAGATTCTCTTTTGCAGCTACTCTTTTTAAAGAAATTAGCTCGTGTTGTTCAGTCAGTGCTTGAGATGAAGACGTGCCAGGTTGCGGATCAGCTCCAATGGTATTTTCATCATCCATGTCTGTTTCACCATAAGCTTCTAGCTGTTCTTCGGTCTCAATGTTTGAAATTTGCCCGCGAAGGAGTGATGACGATGTTATACTCCTTTTTGGATTAACGCCAAACAGGGCTTCATGAGGACTCTGGCGTATTCTTTCGTGATAAGTTGTGTTTTTGGCGAATTGGACAAACGGCAAACCTTCTGACCACTTGTTTAAATCATTGTCTTGCATCCAAGCAGTTAACATATTTTGTATGCCCTGATTGGCTCTTTCAACTGAGCCTTGTGTTTGAATGTGACGTGCAGTGTCCGAGATTCACCGGACCTCATTTGTGTTTGTCGACATAAGAGGGGTTAGAGACCTCCTCCTTTAAAAAAATGATTTTTGACTTGTTTTTTTCATTTTCTCTTAAAATTTACGAGCTCAAAATTATGTGGTTTGGATAGTTTCCATTGAATTGCTCTGTACACAATCGATATATCCATGTTGGCAATTTTTCCACGATTTACTCGCGAATTTAAAATCAGAAAAAGTTGCTTGATAAGCTTGTGTAACAAACTTCTTACATTGTATTGGAATGTTCTCCAATATCTCGGTTCGCTTGAGGAGATTAGTTTTTGGCAAAATATTTTATCGATAGGTCAGTTAAGTAAACTATTGATACGTGACCATGCGATTTCGATACGATAGCACATTTTCTATAGGGTGTGTCGTTATATTTCGACGAAAATAAATTCATTTTCCTCCATAAAAGTTAATTAGAATCTAGTTGTATAGAAAAACAAAGTGATTTAAGACTTTCAAGTCCCGTCTAGCTTCAAACGTTTCTCGTAATACGAACTTCTCGTCATTTTTCATGTTTTCCTGATGTTAAGTACGTGAGAAGCTGTTAAGTTTTCATTTTAAATAAACGTTTTTCTTAAAAACAGTTTGAATAACGTCAACCTAGAGTATGAATATATTTCTTTCTACGAGATAAAATGTATCTCAGTATAAAACGAATTATTTTCAATCATGTAATGTTTTTCTTATTTATTTGAACTGTTTTTACCGTGGGATACAATTATACGCTCACTATGGCTAACTAATATTGATTTATTGAAGAAACACTCACACACTATAATAAACTTTATTTATATACACACTACTTAATGTCTACTAATTTACCTACACTCGGTGTAATAATTGTCCTCATTTATCTTCAACACTATTTATATTCACTATCTGTTCACTCACTGTATACTGAAACTGTTTACCGATTCACTGTATACTGAACAACTCCCCGAATCACTCGAAAACCCGCGTATATATAGTCCCTCGAATCTCTAGAACTTTCTTGAATTCACCGCCTTCCACGCTGTTCGAGAACAGTCCCGATATTACCTGCGAAAGAACCTTTCTAAAAAAGTCGCATTCATTGCGACAGGACCGGCTTCAGAATCAGTGAGTTCGTAACAATAATGTAATGTTTTTATTATTTATTTGAATTGTTTTTACCGTGAGATAAAATTATACGCTCACTATGGCTAACCTACACACTATAATAAACTTAATTTATATACACACTACTTAATGTCTACTAATTTATCTACACTCGGTATAATAATTTTCCCAATTTATCTTCAACACTATTTATATTCACTATCTGTTCACTCACTGTATACTGAACAACTCCCCGACTCACTCGAGAACCCGCGTATATAATCCTTTGCAACTCTAGAACCTTCTTGAATTTACGAATCAGAACATTCAGGAATTAATCATTGTATTGCTTTGTATGGAACCTTCTAGAAAGCGCATTCGACAAAATGTATAGTTCGCTACAGGTCCGGCTTTTGAATCACTGAGTTTGTAACAATAATAAACGTTTATTCTGATTCAATTTTATACGGAAAGTTACTTTTCATGTAGGTCGATGAACTTACATTAAGTCATACACAAATACCAGGTCGAAATTGTCTACTGAAGAGGAAACATCTCAATGTTATTTGAAGTAACAAACTGACATTTCACGACTCCTTAGGTAAACAAGTACGTTAGCTGAGTAGTGTCCCACATTATGTATACGACTGTATAAAATATTTTCGAATTAGATAACTTTCATTGTAAAAGATAGTTTGAATTTATTTTAATGTTGAAAAACATGGGAAAAAACATCTCAATTTACTGGACTAAACAGCAATAATGAATGCATATGTATGAATATTTCCAGCCTATGATCAATTAACTGAGTATCCTTCCATTTCGATTCACAGAAGCTGGTCAGCGTGGACGAATATTGTTTTGACGTTTAAATTGACGTTAACGTTAAACCGCAGTCTTTTCAGCGAGAGAGGGAGAGAGTGAGAGCAAGGGTTGGCCTGGCGTGCTTTGATGCACCGACTGATTTTTTTGCAATGTCCGATGTGAATTTTCGTTTGTGATATTTTTCAACGTATATATCAAACGGGTTAAATTAGATATAAAGGATATTTTTAATTTACTGGTTCATAATCTCGATAAATGTACTAGAAGTAAGCGAAATATATAAAGCGGACTGTCTTTGCAAGTTTATTTTATCCTGAAATTTACGATTTTTAAGAACGTTAAAGTCGATTTATAGTTAGTAGGTCGGTTGAACCGGCAACTTTTACAATTTATCGCCTTTTATTTGGCGGGATTGCATAGTTTTCGCAATGATATACCAAACAAATAATACATCTTAACCGTATCTATTAATTTGATATAATTATAGTTCAATAATATAATTTTCTCGTCCACTTGATATCGAAGAAAATATGAATTTTTTGGAAAATCTTTTTATACCACAAATTTAATTATAGTGATTTTTATGTGAGACTGGGTATATCTTTTTAACCGCTCGGTATAGGATAGCAGAGCCCTATATTTTCTGAAGGCTTGAAACGTGATCTTTTTAGTTTCTTACAACAACTATGCCAAGATCATTAGTTTGAAATTTAGAGAGAATTGCAGATATTTCCAAATCAATCTAGCATAAAATTTAGGAAAATTGTAAATTGCACGAAAAGTACAATACCTAGGTATAGGACATGAATTTGATCAATTATTAAATTACAGGGTGTTTCATTTAAAATAAGCTTGATACTGTACATTGAATAATTTAATAATGAAACTGAAAATTCTGAGCACCCTGTACAGAGATATTTAATACTGAATCGTGGAATACATTCAACGAATGCCCAACTATTTAGATGTAAAAGAATATTTGCTAGAATTTGTTATATCAATGAGTTATTAATTGAATAGATGAGGCTTTTACTTGATGTAGATCCATAGTAAATTATGAAATCAAACAATTTTATTTTGTTAAATCTACATTATATTTAACCTTAAAGTTGTGACGCGTTTCGCTAACACAGTAGCTTTTTCAAACGAATGAAAGTATAATGAGAAATTTTCAATTTATACAGTTATACGGATATTTAACAATGAAATTATAATCTATTTACAAGGAAATGGAATGAATTTGTCTAAATATGGGATTAACTAAAGTATTTAACAAGTTTACCTGGAAACTCATTCACAACAATCCTACAGGAACCTTTCTAGGTGAAAAGGTTTAATAAGGGAGAATTGTTAATATCAAGTTGGTCGTTAAGAAGATTATCTGAATATTTGTTTTTATTTATCTCTAGGGCTTCTAAAAGATTTAATTTGAAGGATTTAGGTTCTATATGCAAAATTTCAAAATTTGAATCGAAAGAGTGTTGGTTTGCTAATAAATGATTTGAATAGTTGGAATCTGACTTTTGGTTGTCATAACTACGTTTGTGTTCTGAAATTCTAGTTTTAAAATTCCTAAAAGTTCTACCTTTATAAAATTTATCACAGTCGTCATTACCACATTTTAATTTATAAACTCCTGATTTATTTAGTTTTGAAGATTTGGATTTGTTGTTTTTAATGAATTTGGATAAATTGTTGTCGGTTTTGAAACAAATATTCAAGTCTAAAGTTTCTAAGAATGATTTTATTTTTAAGGATGGTATTCCAAAGTAAGTTAAGCTTTTAAATTGGTTATTTTTGCTTTTATCAGAAGAAAATACTTGTTCTAGAGTATGTTTTCGTATCTTTTTATTTATGATGTTGTCAATTAAATTTGGATCGTAATTATTAATAACCGCTATTTGTTTTATTATATTTAGTTCTTTATTGTAATTGTCAATATTCAATGGAACTGTTAAAAGTCTATGTATCATTCTATTGATAGCTGCTAATTTATGACTGATTGGGTGGACTGAACTATTATGAATTGTAATGTCTGTATGTGATGGTTTGTGAAATATAGAAAAGTCATGTCTATTATTTATATTTGAAATTGTAAGATCTAGAAAGTTTATGGACTTATTTTGTTCAATTTCTACTGTAAATTTGATATTTCTATGTATTGAGTTAATGTGAGTAATGAAGTTATCTAATTGTCTCGTAGTACCAGTGAAGCAAGCTAAAATGTCACCTACATATCGGTGCCAGTAAACAAATTTTTCACTAAGGGGGTGTTTATGAATTATCTTTTCTATGTTATCCAAGAAAATTTCTGATAATAGGGGACTGAGAGGGTTGACCATAATCAAACCCTCTTTACTGCTATAAACCTTTCCGTTGAAATGAAAATAATTTTGATTTAAACAAACTCTTAATAAATTTATAATATCAGACTGAATTATGGGATTAGTTTTATTGTAAGTGAGCAAGTTATCAACAAGAGTGATAGTTTAATCAGTAGGTATACTAGGGAATATATCTGTTACATCGAAAGATATGAATTTGGACAAGTGAGTTAGTTTTATATCTTGAATATTATTAATTAGTTCTGTTGAGTTATTAATTTTTTTTTCGAAATGTTCACATTTTCAAAAAAGTCAGCATAACTCGGAACCCTCTGTATTTAGGTATAGAAAACTATTATGAAGGAGTATCATATTTTTTAGGGGCAATCAGAAAATGCAATAAAATATAGGGTGTTTCATAAGAAAATATATAACTTTAGTTTAAAATGGAGCTCAATTTGTGGTATAAAAAGATTTTCCAAAAAATTTATATTTTCTTCGATATTTGTCCCGGACTTTTGCCGAACTGGGTATTCGTACTGTACATAAGTTTTTTTGTAGGTCCCTACCAGCCAACCCACGAGGTTATTTTCTTTCATGAACCCTTTAGCAGTGGAAATTTGGCTGTATGTTTTAGCAGCCTACATTTTGGTATCTTTCACTTTATTTGTTATGGCCAGATTTTCTCCATACGAGTGGAATAATCCACATCCCTGTCATCAGGATTCTGACATTGTCGAAAACCAGTTTTCTGTTTCGAACAGCTTCTGGTTTATCACGGGAACGTTTTTACGCCAAGGATCAGGATTAAATCCAAAGGTTTGATATTTTTGAATGGCTCTTGCATGAAGCATGGTCGATGTTAAAAAAAAAACTAGTTTAAAAAGCTAAGCAATTCTGTATGCAATGAGATTAGTTGAGCATGGTAATTGTTATTTTCATGGCTCTTTTCACAGATATACAGTGTGACCAAAGATTTTGATTTAATTTTTTTTTGTTAGATTCAGTATTGAAAACAGTATTTTGGCACAAATTTTCATAGCATAATTACTATTTTCAAGGCCCTCCATGTTAATTTTTCTTTGCCAAAAAAGACAAAAGTACATTTTTTTCTCTCTTCCCAAAGCCTCTGTATGTGTTACCACAAAGCTATTTTACGTCCGAAGTGCCCAAGGACTGCCTTTCAACTAAAATTTGACAAATTCGTAAAACGGCACACACAAAGTTACCGAAAACTTCAGAATCACGTACGTTAGTCTGTTTGATTAATAAAGAGTTTGTTGTGTAACTAACCGAAAAGAACAACTTCTTGGTTAGGTGATTTTACAATCTAAACTATTCCAGACACATTTTTTTAGAAAGAATATTAAACGCAAAGTACGAAAGATAAATCTTTGATTTTTATAAATTATTGTTCAAAGGTATCGGCTCGAGCTCCCGCAAAACTTTTCGCTTTTCTCACACCACTGGCTATAGAAATTTGGCTATACATGGTCGCCGGATACATCCTCGTCTCTCTTACGATTTGGATAGCTGCCAGAGTATCTCCCAAAGAATGGAGAGAAATTGAACCCTGCGATGAGTGTCTATGGAAAAAATACGGAGAGGAGTGTGAACATTTTTCTTTTGATGGCGACGGCACTTCTGGTATATGCAGCGACGAATCAGACTACGAAGACTCGGAGGGTTGTTTCAACGACAAAATGCACGGGGTGCGACATTTTTTTATTACGTTAAAAAACAAAAGGATTTCGTCAAATTGTTTCAAAATTATTTGTCATAAATTGAAACATAATATATCGCTTCAATCACCAAAACCATCTTGATAGCCTTCACTAAGAAAAGGAAACTCAACCTCAAAACCATAACACTTTATGGGAACGAGATTGATTGGAGACAAGAAGTCAAGTATCTAGGTTTAACTCTAGACAGTAAACTCCTGTGGAATAAACACGAAAAGAAGATAACATACCAGGCAAAAATGGCTCTAATGGTGTGCAGAAATCTGTCAGGAAAAAACTGGGGTTGTAACCCAAAAGTTCTAAGCTGGGTGTACACTGCCATAGTGAGACTAATCATCACTTATGGAGCCATTGCGTGGGGTAGTAGAACTAGCCTATTGATGACGAGAAAAAACGTCTCCAAAATTCAAAGACTAGCCTGTATATGCATTACAGGAGCAATGAGAACATGACCAACGGCAGCCATGGAGGTGATTCTCAACCTCATCCCTCTACATATGGTGGTGGAAAGCGTTGCAGAAAGAACAAGAAACAGACTAAGTAGAGAGGGAATCATTAAAACAAACCATCTCATCACTTCTTAGAACTCAGACAACATGGGACATGCCATAAGAAGGTATGATAAAAAAGTATAACTTTTCAAAGAAATTCGTTACGGAATTAAGCAACAAGTAGAAGTGAGTACACAGACAGCTCAAAAGCAATAGAAGGAACTGGGATAGGAGTGTTCGGGCCAGGAACCAAACACTCTGAAAGCAAAGCAAAGAGGGGGACTGAAATACTTTTCTGGGGGCCTGAACTCTTTTGCGGGATCAGCTTCATTGTAATATTGGAAGAAATAAGAGAAAAAGAGGAGATCTGACCATTGGAAAGATCTAGAGTAGGGCTTATACAATCAAATACTCTTCTGGGTGACTTCAACCTGTTAAGATCGAATGAATGCACAAGTCAAAGTAAAAATGACAGTTGATCAGTGGCTATGTAGAGTACTCTCGAATAGCTTCAGTCGCAGAAATAGAACGACATAAAATAACCGAGTAAAAAGAACTTATGTTTCAATTTATGACATCCTGTGAATTGGAAAATTGGAATAAAGGATTTTCCTATTGCCTAAACTAAATTTCCATGTGTTTTATATTTAGAATCCTTTACAAGTATACGAAATATCCCACGAACATGACGGAGTCGATTTGATTTGCGAACACGACAATGAACAGACGACACACGACAAATGCGAATTGGAGGAATGCGGTAAAAGTTTGGATGTTCTCGAAAACGGATTTACGTTGGGAAACAGTTTTTGGTTCGCGATAGGGTCCTTAATGCAGCAAGGGTCTGATCTTAATCCTAAGGTATTAGCCGCAAAGTCATTGTTTTCGTTATCAATCGCTATAAAGCTTACAAAGTTGGTCGAGAGTAGAGATTAGAGCGTAACTAATAGAATATTTTTTTTTCATGGGGGAAGAAAATAATTAAGTAAATTATTTTTCTGCGTGTCAAGATCAAGTTTCAATAAATTCCCTTGAAAAGGATCTGATGGAAAAGTTAATGTTACACCCTGTACTTTGATAATGACAAGTTGAATTAGCCGCACAAATGTAGATATTAAAATTTAATTAACTGATAAAAAAGGTTCAAATCCAGAATATGTTAAAAAAATTTCCTCTGCCCACAGGACCGTACCAGATTCTCGACACCTTATTTAATTTCGTATTATTCAAAGAAAGGACACATTTTATATTAACTTGGTATACCACTTGAGGCGTTATTGGTGTGAAATTTCTTTACGAACCGTAATATCTAAACTAAGTTTGAAGGGAGTGTCTAATATTTTTCAAATACCCTGGATTAGTAGGTGTAGTCCAGTCTTCAAGTTGAAAAACGTGGAAAATAGAGATAAAGTTCCTTAAAATATGAGCAATAGCTCATTGGATTCGGAATGACCACTAGAAAAATGAGTTTTGAGGATTTTACTGCACGTAAAAAATTTCAATTGTTATTACCGAACAAAATAAGATGAAAAGGAAGAGGTATTTAGGTTTGTATAAGTAAATTGCTCAAACAATTAGAGATGGAGGTAGGATTAATTGATAGTTTGTGAAATAATGTGTCGCTAAACAAAATTGTTTGGAGGTTTATAGCTGTATTGAAAAAAAAAATAAAAAAGGGGCAGACCAAGAAAAACTTGGGATAAGGTAATAGCTGGATTACTGGATAAAAGAGGAAGAAGCTGGATAGAAGCGAAGGATTTAGCTCAAAATAGGAAAAAGTGGAAAACATTCGTGACGAAAGAATAGCTGCAACACACCCTACACCACTAAGTGGTAGAAGGGCTTTAAGATTATATATATAATATAACAATTGCATAACTTTTTGAAAAATTTATTTAAAAATTTTTTTTTACAACAGGCATAAATTCTTTCAAGTATCTGGATGATACCATAATTTATTTAAATTTTTAAATTCATATTTGTTACAGTAAAAAAATAATTTTTTGTGGTACGCCGTGTTTAGCGTGCCGTAATCGCCCTATTTTCAGCGTTAAATTAAAACCAATAATAATAGAGATAGAGTTCCGGGAGCTGGAACTTATTTTTCGGAACTTTCCTCTTCTTTAAGGACCTTTTTTCCAAATATCGTGAATATTAATAGTTTACGAGTTACTAACAAAAACCTAAATACCTCTTTTTTTTTCATCTTATTTTGTTAATAACAATTGCAATTTTTTACGTGCAGTAAAATCCTCAAAACATATTTTTCCAGAGGTCATTCCGAATCCATTGTGCTATTGCTCATATTTTTAGGAGCATTATCTCTATTTTTCACGTTTTTCAACTTGTAGACTCTACTAGTATTGCTATTGCTTGGTGTCATGCTTAATTCGATTGTATAATAGTCAGTTTTTGCAATTTGGTAGTTAGTCCTATCCTGTTTCCTTCCCAGTCCCAGTGCATAACATGATAAGATTTTATTTTCCAGGCAACGTCTACCCGCATCGTAGGCGGTATCTGGTGGTTTTTCACTCTCATTATAATATCGTCCTATACGGCGAATTTGGCGGCCTTCCTCACAGTGGAACGGATGATTACCCCCATAGAGAGTGCCCAGGATTTGGCCGAGCAAACAGAAATCGCTTATGGAACTTTAGAAGGCGGTAGCACTATGACTTTTTTCAGAGTAAGTAAATTAATCATATTTTTTGCAGTTTTCGTTTGTGGTTTTGTAATGATTTCAAATACATATCTTTTGTTAAATTAACTTAATTAAATTGTCCGAACGTCGTGGTCCAGAAAAAATCATGAATTATTATCTTAAACGGGAAAAAAATATTTTTTGTAGTGAAGGTAAAACAATTTCTGTAGTCCAGTATACTTTGACAAGTTTATCTGAAGCCATGAAAGGAATGCAGTCGAAAACATTCGATATTGCCACGTTTAACTATGAAAAAGCTAAAGTGGTAAGTATGTAGTAATACTAATTAGAAAAGGGTATTTTTAATATTAACAATATGATTGAACGTTAGTTCTTTAATGTTTTTTTTTTATTTACAAAAAAGTCGCATCTACCTCTGAGGTAATTAGCGACAAAAAATATACGCCTCTTAACGATGCCTCGTAGCTTCAGATAAACTTGCCAAACTATAGGTAATATAATATTCGATTATTGAATAAAAGAAAGCGTTTTAAAGATAATGCGCTTGGAACTCATCATAATACTCTATAAAATTATTTAGTATCTTCTGATTTTTGTGAAAGGTTTTAGTATTTATGAAACTTTTTATTTGTAGGATTCAAAAATAGGTATTTATCAAAAAATGTGGAGATTTATGGAAAGTAGAAACCCTCCTGCTTTTGTAAAAACTTATGAAGACGGAGTAAAGGTATAAATATTTTTCAATATCTTTCTCTTATATACTGTTCGATCTAGTGTTTGTTATACAGTGTGGAAACCACCTATGGAATAAAATTATTTGTCATTATTTCAGAAAATTATAAAAAATGCCGAGACACGTCAACTTTTGAATTGAGTTGTGCGTTATATAAATATAAATTTAAATGTACAGGGTGATTCACGCAAGTATGTCATAGTCGGTGTTTTTTTTTCAATGAAACACCCTGTATATTTGCATATTTTTGAAATCCTCTTTCGATTCCAACAAACTAAATAATGTATGGTCAATTATGAATTATACAGGGTGAAATTTTAAAATTAATAATTTATTACACTTGAAATATTGGTACCTACTTTTTTAAATTAGCTAAATATGGATTTATCAAAAATCTAAACTAACTAATTATTAGACGTATTTGTATATTAAAAAAAAATTTGCTACACCCATGAATTTTATCATAAATACCTAAAAACGCCAATAATTAGACAAAATCGGTAAATAATGTGGATTGTTTTCTATTCTGTCTGTTGTTGATGTGTTAACAGTTTATGCTGAAAAAGTAAAATCTTTGTCAAACACTCTTTCCTTATCGACATAACAATGAAATATCTAACTGAGACTCACCGAATTGAGATTTTAATGATGATCGGGTACGGGGATAACTGCAGAAGTCAAGTTGAAGTAGCAAACTTATATAATCACAGGTATCCCGAATTACCTAATATTTCACAAAGTACTGTGTTTAAAATTCATGCACAATTCAGAGAACTTGGACATGTCAAACCATTGAAAAGAAAACCACACTTCGTTGAAGATGATGTGAAAGTGGATATTTTGTTAAGTGTCGAAGAGAATCCAATTTCAAGTACACGTCAAATTGCCCATGAAAATAATGTTAGACATGCAACTGTTCTAAGATGTCTTCATAAAGAAAAACTTCATCCCTACAAATTAACTTTTGTGCAGGAGTTAACAGAAGACGATCCAGATCGTAAAATGGATTTCTGCGAAAGATTCATGAATAAGCTGAACAGAAATTAGATAGCTCTTGGTACCATTCTTTTTTCTGACGAATCAACATTCACATTGAATGGAGAGGTAAACCGACAGAACTGTAGATATTGGTCAGCAGAGAATCCTAATTGGATGCGTGCGACACATACTCAGTACCCTCAAAAGTTGAACGTTTGGGCCGGTATCATAGGCGACCATATTATTGGTCCTATATTTATAGATGGAAATTTGACAGCTGAAAAATATTTAAATATGCTTAGAAATGAAGTTATTCCTGCGTTGGCAAACTTATATCCCAACGCAATAGATCCTAGCTTACCGATTAAAAATGTTTGGTTCCAGCAAGACGGGGCAACACCCCATTATGCTTTAATGGTAAAAGCTTAATTAGATGAAATCTTCCCCAATAAATGGATTGGACGAAGAGGTACTATTGAGTGGCCAGCTAGATCGCCAGACCTTACGCCGTTAGGTGAAGAACATTTTGAGCATTTATTTTAATGTATTGAAATCAAATACACCAGGTATTTTATGTATGTGTTTAATAACTGTAAAAATACAAATTTCACCCTGTATAATTCATAATTGATCATACATTATTTAGTTTGTTGGAATCGGTTCATTAAGAGGATTTTAAAAATATGCAAATATACACGGTGTTTCATTAAAAAAAAACAACACCAACTATGGCATACTTGCTTGAATCACCCTGTACATTTAAATTTATGTATAACGCACAATACAATTCAAAAGTTGACGTGTCTCGGCATTTTTTATAATTTTCCAAAATAATGACATAAAGAATTTTATTCCATAAGTGGTTTCCACACTGTATAAAAGATAACAAGGATATAAGCAAAATTATTGTATTCGAATAGGAGAAAACTTTTTAGTTATCCCTCAAGAGACCTTTGACGTTCTTGCTGATCATTGAAAAATTCACAAAAGGGAATTCAAACAGACGATGTTTATCCATTCGAATCCTACATAAAATAATATTTGACAATATGTATTTACGTTTATTTTTATTTTATTTTTTAGAGAGTTCTTGAAGGCGATTACGCATTTTTAATGGAATCGACAATGCTAGACTACGCCGTGCAAAGAGACTGTAATCTAACTCAAATTGGAGGTTTATTAGACTCAAAAGGATATGGAATAGCTACTCCTAAAGGTAGTCCTTGGAGAGACAAAATATCTTTAGCCATATTGGAATTACAAGAAAAAGGAGTGATACAAATTTTATACGATAAATGGTGGAAGAATACGGGAGATGTTTGCACTAGAGACGACAAAAGTAAAGAATCAAAAGCAAATGCTTTAGGTGTAGAAAACATAGGTATATAAGCACTTTATTTTTTTCGCCAATTTATTTTTTAATCACACATGTTTTAGGTGGAGTGTTTGTCGTTCTACTTTGCGGCTTAGCTTTGGCAATATTAGTAGCAATCTTGGAATTTTGTTGGAATAGTAAAAAGAACGCTCAAACAGATCGACAATCTCTCTGCTCGGAAATGGCAGAAGAACTTAGATTTGCTGTACGTTGTCACGGTTCTAGACAAAGACCGGCTTTACGAAGGTCCTGCACTAGATGTAGTCCTGCGACAACATATGTACCAGCAGCACTCGATCTGCCTCATCTTAATGGGGTAAATAGCACAAAAAACACAATCTCTTGAAAATTATTTAAATATATTTGTTCTATAGGAAGGTGTGATGCTACCAATGTTGGACGTAAAACGATCTCCGATCAATTATGAAGTGGACACCTAGCGACGACTACAAGGAGGAGGGTATTCAACCTTCACTTGTCCTTCGAATGCCATCCGGGACTGTTGTGGAGGTCCAGTTTGTCCCAGGTAAAATAATTCACCATATATACAGATCGCGAAAAATCTTTTCGAGCCAATAGATTTTTCACAATCTGTAGAAACCTACGATTTTTTTCAGATCTCAACAAAAATCAGCAACACTGAATTATAAAGTGGATCTACACTGTCCGGACGTAAGCGCTACTAAAAGTTCTACATTGGGCCGTACGCGTTCACAAAACACTTGCGACGTGGTACAGAGCGGTCTCAATGTGTCCGATAAGATCCTTTGGAAGTTCGAGTGTGATATCGGTAGTCCGAACAGTCCAGATGTGGTGAACAGAACGTTACCAGATGCCGTTCAAAGTAGAACAACCACATTGTGATAACGTTATGAGAAAATTGAATGAAAAAAATGGTTGTAGTATGGGAAAGAAAGAATATTTTTAGAACTTTAGTTCTTTACGTTAGGTTGGTCTGACCGTTACGTTACGTTGTTACGTTGTGTGCCTTGAACGCGTGGGCTCTCGCGCTCTCTCCGCAGTCTCAGAGCTAGTCTCTAGGCGCAAAATGTTGATTGTCAGCATACAATGTAATATTAATTACAGTTGATAGAATACCTAATATGTACCGGGTGTCCCAATAAGAATGGCTGTCGGCCATATCTCGGGAGCCTACAACTCTGTAAATAATTTCCAGGTTTTTCTCGAGGTCATTTTTGTTATAAATTTTTTTTGTCTCGAAGCTGTACTATAAGCGGTTCCCGAGATATGGCCGAGAGCCATTCTTATTGAGACACCCGGTACTTTGTGCCAATCAACTTAATGATAAGATTTTTATAATTAATACTACTGTATTTTTTGTTAAATTAAGTTTCATCCAGAGTAAAATAAATTCTCATATTAATATGTGTATTTATTTATTGATTCAAAAAATTTGATTATTGCTTAAAAGGAACTAAAGTTCTTACAGTGTGTCCCGCGACAAGTTCTTCAATTTTTTCCAATATCAATGAAAAGGTTTTGGAATTTTTGTTTGTCTTTTGGTATATTTGAGAATATTCTTTTTTTTTCTGCGTACAAACTGAACAAAATCAAAATGAACTGATGTTTGTACCAAATTGGATTTACATGTTAGAATTAGATAATTTGAGTGTTTTGGATGGTGTTTTACTGTCAAGATGCACTTCAAATTTTACTCTACAGTTTTTGGTATGTTAGAAAAAATAAAAGTCCGTTTACAAAATTATTTTCTTAACATCCGTAAAATAATTTTAAATTTATTTCCAGAAAGCGCATCTTGATATTGGCGAAATATTTCTAATAGGATATTTTTCATTGAAATGTAAATAAAATTTTGATATTTGAAAGGATGTGTTTGTTACCTGTTCACCGTCCATTTAACATTTTCTTATATAATTCTCTATATCCGGCAACACTGTTGGGACGATTTATGCTAATACTTAAATTCCTCTCTTGTTAGTTTGAAATTTGTATAAATGGAATGTTATAAGAAGGATGAAATCCTATGTTATGTTATATTTCTTCTAGCTTATATTTAAAATACCACCCTGTATAAATATTTCTTTAGAAGGGAGAGTGTAAAGATTCTAAAACCAGGTTGATTCAGGTTTGTATTGGGCGTAGGTAAATTGCGCACAGTGCTAAAATTGTATCCTTAGTCCATAAAAATATCAGAAAATAAGAAATAGAAAACTAAAAAAAACAAGAAAAACCAGGCCCAAACCCGGTTGATCGAAGTGTAAATGCAAAAACTAAACTGATCTATGTACCTACGCCTCAAATTGTTATCCTAAAGTCATTAGGGTATAATCCTATGAGTCTCTGGTAACTTTTAAAATTCGCGGAATCGGTAGAAAGTTGTATGCCATTTACCTATGAAAAAGAAACATTTTGGGTATAGCTGGCTACAAACTGACCGCTGTGTGCAATTTACCAACCCCGAGATTTATCACTTGTTTATGTTTGTATAGAAAAAGAAAGGGAATCATAAACACATTTTTGTAAAAATAGATATTTCAAAATACAAGAATAAAATGAAATTTTGAGTGAGAAGTATCGTTTTTTTTATATTTATTATTATTGATTGATTTATTAATAAGAAATAGTAAAAATCGTTCCCAATTTCACTTGTTAAAACTCATATTCTATTATCAAATCGTTTACTCTATATTACAGTATGGTGTTCATATAAAATATCACCGATTTAAACTTTATATAAAAAAGCTTTAAATATATTTTTCATTATTTTTCCCTAAGGTGAATATTTTTATATGAGACATCCTGTAAATTGTTGTGCAGTGAAATCTAATTTCAAAAATGTATCAATGTTTATCTTGTTGGTTATTAATTAATGATACTTTTATTGTTTTTCATTATCTCGAAAATGTTATAATGAATGTATACAAATTTGCTAATAAATAATTGAATCAAAGTAATGCAATTTATTTAAAAAAAAATCCTCCCAAGTCCAATTATTATTTGCTTAACCCTTGTATCAATAAATAAATAAACTGACTTACAGAGCCATCTACTAGAGAGATGAAATACCAGTACAGAATAAAATACAGTGAATTACTGATTGAATGAATCTATTTTGGGATAGATGGCACGACGTGTTTTCTATTTTGAAAAATTAAATGATTCATATATTATACCTCACTTATTTTAATAAAAAATTTATCAGTGTTTATATTGTTGGTCATTAATTATTATTAATAATATATTTATTGCTTTTCATTCTTTGTTTTGAAAATGTATATTAATTATTTGATAATAAATAATTAAATCAATCAGCCTGAAATACAGAGGTATGTTCTTCTAGTGAGAAGTCACTTTACACCTCTGCTCCTGTTCCTTCCCCGATCTGTGACCCGTCTGTGTACCAGGTCTCTCCTCGGGGAAACTTCAGTTTGCTTGGGTCTTACCCCATATTTGGGACTGGGAAGAAGTTTAACTTACAGTGCCATCTATTAGAGAGATGCAATACCAGTTAAGAATCAAATACAGTTTGGAGTAAATTTCTACTTGCATAAATCTTTTTATAAATATAATATAACACTTGTTTTCAGTTTTGCGACTTAAAAAAATTTGTTTTTTTAAAATAAAAAAGCTCTTTTCTGCATATAATATTGTGATAATAATAATATTTTAGACCCGCTAGTTATTAATGAAAAAAAATTTCGGTATACACATACATACAGATCAGAAATACCTTATATTGAATGATGCGCTGAAATATGTCTATTTGGGATTGCAATAAAGACCATAAAAGCAATTAATAAAAATCGATATTCCGCCCTGTATAATCACGTACGCTCATACGAATTAAAGAGGACAGTAAATAAATACCTCTACAGGGAGTAGAATCGCGTAAAACATCCCCTCGAATCAGAGGGTGGTTATATTGATTTCTTATGACATCACGGGGGTTGCTAGGAAACTTTGGCGTCGGCGCCGCGACGCCTTCACAAGATCGAACCCTGGGCTGGCATTGCAGACGAGAAAATCATTGACATTATCTCCCATAGTGGAAAAAAATGTGTTAGTTTTTAAGTTTAGTGTTCAAAAAAAACAAAAACATGGGTACTGTGCTAAGTTTTTCCCCGCGCGAGCGTCGACCAGTGTACACATCGAGTACGACGGGCGATTTTACGTTAAATAACTTTTCGTACGAGCAATTAAACAACGTGAAAAATCGCGATTCGAAAAGCAATTGCAGTGTAACCAATTCCAATAACCATAATCTGTGTAACAATATAAATAACAATGAAAACGCTAGGATTATATCCGAGAAAAACGCTCTAGAGAAAAATCTCCGAAAACATTCGCTGTTCATCAACGCACTATCATGGAAACGATTCTCCACGACGAATAACAACAAAAAGAAGCTCGACAACAACAAAAACAAGAATATAACAGTGTTCAGACAACCTCTCGTTGACAACGTCCATCCGATTATAGACAAAAACAAAAATATCCATCAAAGTAAACATGGCTCGTCGTACTATTCCAACTCCAAGAGCACGTCAGCTTTGGCCTTAGATATCGTTAGAGTGAATAACGCTAATAACAATACCAATAATCATTTGCATTGCGACAAAGTGGTTAATAAACAAGTTATTTTAAGTCAGAGTTCGATCAACTCGCAAAATCAGGTTGTTCCTGTGGCTGCACCCAAAAAGACTGTCATCCAAGCTTCCACCTCCGAGTTATTGAAGTGTTTGGGGATGTTTCTGCACGCGAAATGCTATAAATTGAGGGATTTTCAAGCTGGAGATGCCGTTATGTGGCTCAGGACTGTCGATAGAAGTTTATTGTTGCAAGGATGGCAGGTGAATATACAGGGTTTTTTTGTTTATCTATACTATACCATATTTTTATGTTAGACTTGGTAATTGGCTTAAGCATTTTATGAAAATACATTAGGATTACATTTTATTTATTCTGTATCTCAAAATAAAGCTATATTTTTGGCTTAAATCTTTATATTGTAGGCTCAGGATTTCTTATGTAATATTAACACTTATTAATAAGTTACTCTGTATAAATTTAGGGAAATTCCGAACATTCCTTAGGGGTGATCGAGACCGTTTCTTTTTTATTTCTATTGTAAAACCCCGCCATTTCTCATCTTTCCGAAAAGAAATGTCAATTACTCCTTTGAATACAGTCGCTGATATTATTAGAAAAAGTTGATGCAAAAAAAAGTCAATTCTACCATGTCGGGTCTATTTTTTGACCTAATTTCCCTGGCCTATAATTCAACTATACTATGTCACACGAGAAGCTCTTCAATTTCATTGTGTGACGTTATAGAATTAAATGCCACAAGCTATTTTTCAATGGAATCTAGTTTAATTGAAAGTAATCCACAAAAAATGTTTTGGAAAATAAACAGACTCATCAGATTTGATAAGAGAATGTGATTATTTTGTTATATCGATCTTATTATATCAAAAAAATCGATACAGTTTGACTCTAGAAATAATTAAAACTGCACCCCTTCAGTTTCCAATACATCATTAATATTCCGCATAAGGGAGAAAGCTCAGCCATGGAAGTGATTCTCAACCTCACCCCTTTACATATGGTGGTGGAAAGCGTTGCAGAAAGAACAAGATACAGACTAAGTAGAGAGGGAATCATTGAAAAAAAAAACCACCTCTTCACTTCTTAGAATTAAGACAACCTGGGACATGTCACAAGACGGTATGATGAAAAAGTCAAGAATCAAAGAAATTCGTTACGGAATTGAGCAACAAGAAGGAATGGGATCCAAATACCATTACCAGACTTGGAAAGAATGTCATTCAATGGTACACAGACGGCTCAAAAGCAATAGAAAGAACTGGGATAGGAGTGTTCGGGCCAGAAACCAAACACTCTGAAAGCTTGGGAAAAACCCCAAGTATCTTTCAAGCGGAAATCCACGCCATAAAAAAGTGCGCCCAGTTCAATATTGATAAAGGATACAGAAGACAATGGATTATCATAATGTCGGATAGTCAAGCAGCCATTAAAGCACTGAGCTTTTGTGTAATCAGTTCCAAAATGGTGTGGGAATGCCTAGACAAATTCAATGAACTAGGCGAGAACAACATAGTCACCTTACTATGGATTCCAGGACACTGGAATAGAAGGAAATGAAATAGCAGATGAACTAGCAAAGAGGGGGGCTGAAATACCTTTCTGGGGGGTTTGAACCCTTTTGCGGAATCAGTCCTAATGTAAAGCCGAGAAAAAGAGAAGATCTGACCATTGGAAAGATCTAGTAGGGCTTATACAATCAAAGACTCTTCTGGGTTACTACAACCTGTTGAGATCAAATGAATGCATAAGTCAAAGTAAATCTGCGCTAAGAGTTATTGTTTTATGGCATCTTATGATCTCTCCTACAAGGTTGCCACCTACTATAGAAACTCTTCACTTCTACCATATTTTCTCTCTACATTTGTATAACTTCATCTTTATATTCTAATTAAATCACATAACCAAAAATGTGTTTAATTTGCCTTATGGCTGGTCCTTCGATTTGATTTGTTTTATCCGCAATTAATCTATTGGAGGGGTTCTGCTACTTGTCGAAAGTACACTTGGATTTGCCGACCGTACGTAGCCCATTCTACCACCACATTCTGGAGCTATTTAAGATATTGTCCCCCTCCACAATGAACTAGGCGAGAACAATATAATAACCTTACTATGGATTCCAGGACACACTGGAATAGAAGGAAATGAAATAGCAGATGAACTAGCAAAAAGGGGGACTGGAATACGTTTCTGGGGGCCTGAACCCTTTTGCGGAATCAGTCCCAATGTAATATTGGAAGAAATAGGTAAAGTCGAGAAAAAGATTGGGAAGATCTAGTAGGGCTTATACAATCAAATACTCTTCTGGGTGACTACAACCTGTTGGGATCAAATGAATGCATAAGTCAAAGTGAAACTGCACTAAGAGTTTTAACAGGGATCCTAACGGGACATTGTCGCCTGAATGGGCACCTGAAAAAGCTAAAAATAGTGGAAGAAGAAGAATGCAGATTTTGTGGAATGGAAGAAGAAACCTCCATCCACATACTTTCCAACTGCGCAGCAGAATCCTAGAGCACAGCACCTGGGAGATTACTGGATAGAAGAGCAATATTTACCTACGTTGAAGCCTGCAAACATCCTAAAACTCTGGGAAATAGGACTAAAGGAACTACGAGTTTCTGAGACTCTCCTCAGAAACTGAGTAGAAGTAAGGGGACACAATAGATCTTTTAGGTCTCAGTGAATGTCACCCCAAGGCAGAAAGTTGAAAGGTTGTAAAAATGATTCCATTTCCATTTTGCCGCCACTATCTTTGAACAAACTACCAAAAAATTCATGCTTATCACGTGTTTAATTTAAAAAATACCTCAGATCTCATCCCGAGCGTCCATAAAACCGTAAAAATCTCACGGCCGACGCCGAACGAAACTCAGAAAACGGCGTCTGATTGCTCAGACGGCGCCGATTACTATACATCGATCCAGGCCTACTACAAACCGAACCGTCCAGCTGAAGTATGAACTCTTCTAAGGGCAAGAATTGCAATTACGTGTTTGGAACATTGTAGCGGGCGTGGGGTGGATATTTTTAAAATATTGTAATGTTTTTCTTCAAAAATTGAATAGATGAGGCTTTTACTTGATGTAGATCCATAGTAAATTATGAAATCAAACAATTTTATTTTGTTAAATCTACATTATATTTAA